>PVLD010018096.1:0-39968 GCA_004027595.1 Dinomys branickii | reverse complement strand
TCCAGTGCAAATTCCCTACTATCTTATCTATAATTTGGTGTTTCCTTTAATGTTTTTGTGTTAACTAATGTGAAGATAACTATGTAATACAACATCCAGTTCTAATTCCCTACTATATTCTGTATAACTTTGTATTTTCTGTATTGTTTATGGCTTTTCTGGTTCATATGTCTCCATTCTTTTGTCTTTAAAATAAAATAAAAAAAATTTGTGGCATTTTTATATAATGGAATATTACTCGGCTATAAAGAAAGACAAACTTGAGGCTTTTATAGGTAAATGGTCACAACTAGAGACCTTACTCATAAGTTAAATAAATCAGAAATGCATGTGTAAGCAACATATTGTATCACTAATGTATGTAAGAACCTGCAAGTATGACTATAAATTAGGAGGTATGATAAACATTGTGAAATGAAAGGAAACTGCTCAAAAGTAAAGAGCAAATGGGATGAGGGGAAAGAGAAGAGGAAGAAAGGGATAATTATGTACGTATATATGTGCAGGATAGCTAGCATAGTTATACTACTGACTTCTGTCACTTTATTTTAAAGAACAGTTAATGATCAGTTGTTTGATCCATCTTGCATGTCTATATTTGTTTTCTTGAGTATACACTTTGAAGTTATCAATATGTAAGACAACAACCATTGTTAATTCCCTGTTACTTTGTCTGTAATTCAGTTTTCATTGTACTATTCTTGCACTACTATGTAGGTGGCTGTCTGTTTGTTAGTATGTTTTGACTTTTTTACTTTTAAAATTAAAAAAATGGGCTACAAAATTGTGTAGGCACCTATTCAAAGACAACATGCAAACTGTTAACAGATATATGAAAATATACTCAATTTCTTAATTATGAAGAAAAGAAAATCTAAACCATGATGAGAAAACGTGTTACAGTGGTCATTCTACTATCTTAAAGAAGTTAACGGAATGTACCCACAGGCGTGTGGGAACACGGGGCTCCTACAAGCCTTGGTGAAGGTGCAGAGTGAAGCGACTGTGGTGAACAGTACGGAGAAACCTCGAAAAATAGAGCTGTCACTTCAGGCAGCAATTTATTTCTGGATATTCATCCTGAAATCAGGATCCAGAAGTTATATTAGTGCTGCCTTGTCCATTACAGCACTATTCACAGTAGCCAAGATGTAGAAAAGAACCTAAATTCCACACACGAGATGAATGGCTAAAGAAAATGTGGATTATACATAATAGAGTACTATGTAGCCTTAAAAAAGGAGATCCCGAAGTATGTGACAACATGTGTAAATCCTGAAAAAATTTTGCTAAGTGAAATAAGCCATTCGCTGAAAGACAAATTCATGATTACATTGCATGAGGTATCTAAAATACTTAAATCAATAGATTCAAGGTAGTCTGGTGGTTGCCATGTTCTGGGAAAAGGGGAAATGGAGAGTTGCTACTCCATATGTGTAATGTTTCAGTCAGGTAAGGTGAATAAGCAAGCTCTAGAGATGTGCTGTGCAACACTGCACCTATAGCTTAACAACAAGGTGCACGTAACATTTGTTAATGGGACAGCTCAAGTCAAGGATTCTTATTGTAATCAAGAAAACCAAAAACACTGTAAGAGAAATAAACAATGTCTTTAGTGGGCCCATTTGGAGACTGAACACATCTTAGGAAAGAGTTTCTAAGCTTAGCTTGAGTATGTGACATTAGAAGCTCCAGAAGAGAAAAGAAGAAAGAAAGGACAATGGAACACAACCCTAAAACAACAAGCAAAGCTGTGATGAGTAAAAGGAATACAAGGGGAGAAAAAGGAAAGAGAAGCAATTTTAAAACAATAATGATGGAGAACTTCCCCAAATTAATGTTACACCAAACCACCATTTAAGGAAACCCAGAGAACGTGAAATAGGATAAATAACCAGAAAACACTGCACCTACATACATCATATACAAGTTCCAAAATATCAGAGATGTAGGAAAATTCTTGAAAGCATCCAGAAGGATAAGACACCTTACTATATTTGAACAAAGATACGAATTATATCAGAATTCTCAGAAGACATTCAAGAATGGAAAGTAAAATAATTAAAGTGTTGAGGGAAAAAGACTCCACCAACCCAGAAGTCTATGTTGTGTGAAATTATCCTCCATAGCAAAGGAGAAATCGAGACTTTCTTGAACAACTCAATCATTTGAGTTGATTTGCCTCTGACAGGGCTGCCTTATAAGAAGTGTGAAAAGAAGTTCTTTAAGAAGGAAAATGATATAGTTCAGTGCTGGGGTCTATACAAACAAAGGAAGAGCACTAGGGAAGGAATATAAAACATTGTTTCTTAGTCTTGATTTGATAGACAATAATTTTTTTGAAATAATAAAAGTAATAATACATCCATGTGTGCCTAAGTTACATGTATATGCATATACAAGAGGAACAAATGAAAGCAATGGCTATAAGAATTGGACAGGATAAGAAAAGCTGGTATGTATACACAGTACGTTATGATTCAGCTGTAAGAAACCTCATACTGAGACTGGACTTAGAAGTGCAGTCTTTGCATCCATAAATTTAAGCATCCTTCTTCTGAGGAAAAGAAAATGGAGATATGGTGCATGTGTAAAGTGAAACACTACTCAGTCGTAAAAACTCTAACTCTAGAACTAGAAGTGTGTCTTCATTGTACATAAACATTTCAGGCAAGGAGTAGAAAGAACTTGTTATTAAATCAGACACATTTTAAAGGAAATTGCAAAATAATTAATGTAAGCCAATCAATTGGGTTTGAATAAAGCATTTCCACTCTCTATAACAGTGCTGACTATTATAATTGCGGTCCGAGATTTTTTGCCCACTTCGCAAATTTATTACTAATGAGAGCATATGGGTATATGAAGGGACAGAGAAGACTGAGTTGCACCCATTTTCCTGTCCAAGAGCTCTTTCTATGTTCTCCTACCCTTATCATGGCTTTGGGCACAGAAAATGAGAAAGGAACTACTCAATGGAAGCATGCACATTCTACTCTTATGAAAACTGCTTAATTATAGGGACTGTACGATTTTTTGTTATTAATGATGTAAGTGAATTTAATTTTTTTTAAATAGCAAGAACATAAAAGATGATAATGGGTAAGATTCTCACCCTATCTATATTTGAAGACCTGTTCATCATTTCCACACCACAAGTTGTGGCAATTTTACTTTTGATTTTTAAAGCCATAACCAGAGCGACTGATTGAAACAGGGTGTGGGCAAATAGTCATGTGTGAGATTTGCTGGACTAGATATAAGATAAGGGAATAGTTCTGAAGCAGAAGCCTTCAGACAAGTTCTGGCTTGTTACTTGGTTAAAATGTAGGTTTCCACTTATCAGGCTCCAGAGATTCTGTCAAACAGCCTTAGATGGGGTTAAGGAAAGTTCATTTTAGACAGATTCCTCGGGAAATTATCGCATGGGAGGGTCAAGGAATCATGTGTTAGGAAACAGTGCTCTAGAAGTTTTAAACTTCTCTGTTTATTCTGGTACTAGTAAATGGTTGGAACTATGAATGATAAGAAAATATGAATAAGAAAAATGTCAAAAATATTCTAAGGTTTTCCAGCATCACCGTAGGAAATCACTCTCTTCAGCCTCAGTCACTCTGATTTTCAGCAGCTGACCACCCCTGGTCTACTGAAATGTCCTCCAAGTCCCTCATCCCCCAAACACTCTCTCTTCACCCTTGCACAATTTCTGAGAAAAAGAATTGACTAAAATGAGTATGTTTTTCTCACCTCTCTCATCTTCTTTACTTACCCTCAGAGTGCTGTTAGGTTTATAAATGTTTCCATTTTTGCCTATTCTGAATTTAACCACTAAGACCCACTTTAATAGCTTAGAGTAGAAAGATCGTATATCTCCAATATTTAAATCAATCTCATGAGTTTCTGATTTGTCGACTTAGCAGTTGCAGACCAGCATTCATTGATCCTGATTCCATCTTACCTCTTATATTTCTGAGAACCTTGAGGAATGGGGAACTTGCTCAAGTTCAAGTTCTATGACTTCAGTTGCTATAAAAAAGCATCATTACGAAAACTTGGTTCTTGAACTTTGTAGGGTGAGGACGATGAAGGGTGGTGAGAAGGGGAAGAAATGAAGACACAACACAGAAAGCTGGGATTAGGTGGAGCCCTCTCTCTGGTTGGGAGGAAAGGAACTGCTCAACCACCGCAGCATGTTCATTCATACATTTGGCACATTAGTGTCATGTGACGCCCCTTTGCCTAGCAACCCCTTTGCCTGGATTGCTTTGTGTGCCTGGTGCTTTGTGGCCTGGAGCAGCTTGTTCACGAGGCTGTGTCAGGCACTGTGTGTTCTCAGGACTGGCCTTGCTCCAGCTCTGTACGTGTGGTCACTCTCCAGCTTCAGCCACTCCACATGCCTCCTTTGCTGTTTTGTAGTTGCAAGTGATGGGTGGTCAGTTAAAGTTGTAGGAGGTGTGTTTGGAGAACTCTGCAAAAGACTTTTATTTTTGAACCTTTTTATTTTGGCTAGTCATTTAGGCTAGATATTTAGTATAGGGATTAAGTTTCTGTATTTAGCAATTTTATCCTATATAGCCCATTTGTCCATAACAGTAGTCAGTTACTGGTGTAGTGGGAAACTGTTGGAAGCTGTTAGTGATTTGAATTGTTTTATAGCTAGCCTATTACTATAGCACTGATTTATAGACCTTGTGGTTATACTATCTGCTGGATGTTTAAGACTAAGTTAAAGTAAGACCTGTATTCATTATTATTTATCTCGTACTATCTATCAAGGTCAGTTAATGCTCTTTAGGAATTACTTTGGAACCATGTACGGCACTTCTTAGCTTTGTCAGTGTCAGCCTTCTGGATGAGTCACAGCCCTTGTCTGACCAATTTGTTTTTTGTGAAAACTTGGGGAGATTTTTTTCCTGGTGACTCTTCCTCAGCACATTGTATACCACTGATCACTTTTTTCTGTGGTCCCACAGTCTCCTTGGTCAGAAGACCAGGAATTTACCATCTTATAGGATGTCACAGCAGAGGATATTTTATGTCCTCGGTTCTTATTGACCTCAAAGAGCTGGGGCTAAAATATTGGCTATCTCCTTAGTCTCTCCATCTCTCTAATTTTTGGTCCCCAAATCACCATTGTTGAATACCCAGAAGAGAAGATTAATGATATTATATTGTAATGAATGAAGTAAGCTTAATATTTTTATCTTATCTAAATATCAAGTACTTTAGAACATAAATTAGAACTATTATTTTTTAAAAAACAAGGATGTTTTAATTTGACTCCTGATAGAATGTTAACAGACAAGTTATATATTTTACACAGAAAATTAAAAATCAAAAATATATATAATATTGCAGCATGACAATTATGATGACATTTTATAACATAAAAATTTTTGTTTTGACATAGTATAACTTTTTAAATCAATTATCTCTATCAATTTAGTAACATAAGAAACTTTTACCTAACTTGTTGACCTTTAATGGGATGTACACCACAGAAGTTTTTGTTAAAGGCACATGTCTGAATCTGAAAGTAAAGTTTAACACTATAAACAATTTCTGTTTTACATTTTGGAAGATCTGTACACCTGTAGGCATGAATACATTTAATACACCACAAAAATAGTAACAATGAATTGTCATAGTCATATGAAAATCTTAGTATCAGGACATTTTAAAATCAAAAACCCTATTGTCTGGAAAATTTAATCTTTGTGGTGATGACCACTGTAAACATATCACAATCACATATTTTTCTTAACAATTATTAGGGTGTCTCCCATAAAGGCTATGGAGATTATTGGGCTTCCCATTAATGAACAGGAACTGGATAATGTTTTTAGGTAGTTGCTCTTTTGTTTATCAGTTGGAGACTTGTCTAATAATCTCCTCCCCCCAAGGGATTTTTGTTTAATTATCTTAACAATAAAATTTGGTATCATTTTAAGCAGCTGGCAAGCTAGGTTGAAGCATGCTTTTTAAATTTATAAACCAAATTAAATTTTGAACAAATGATTTAAAAATGCAAAAGAAAAAGGAAAAAAGAAGAAATGATTGAGCTCAAGTAAAAAACAGCTGTTCATGGATATGACAAATGGACAAATAAACAAGTACACAGCTTAACATATTGAACAGACAAACATAAAATCAGAGTGCACGCAAACATATTTTGACCAAATTGAATTATAGTAACTCTTTTACAATTTTACAAGCTTGTAATTATAAATAGACTAGCCAGAATTATTTGTAGGTTGATAGCAGAGATCTCTTGTAAGAAAACTTGGAAGGAATAAAATCTTTTATCTATAATTTATAATTATATCTATAATTTTATCTTTTATCTATAATTAATATATAATTTTGTATTTCATTTTGTCTTAAGAATACTGGTAACTTTTGTGTTCCCTTCTTTCACATAACATTAACTTGCTTATCTCCACACACTCTACCACCTACTCAGACCTTAGATTTTCAGTTTTTGTTACCTTCTGCTGGGCATCCTGGGTCAATATTTTTAATTGGCTGCAGGTTGGACCTAGCCCCATCTTTTTCTTTTGGTTGTGGTATGTTCTACAAGGTCATAGGATTGATCATCCCCTTTTGAAAGATGAAATTAACTCCTGTTTTGGGTCTGGGTCTACAATATAGCCAGATAGCATGCTATAGCACCTAGATAGGTTGTTCAGTTTTTTCTGGAAAAAAAACACAAGCATGCCCTCTACCCCAAGTGAGTAGTGGGATGGTCCCTTCCATTGTCCACTATGAAGATCTTTCCAGAATATTTTCTAGCTTTTTCAAAAACCTGATTGAATTGTCTTTTTGCTGTTGTAGTCTGACCTCTAGTAGGATTTAAAAAGTTAATAGTATATATTGCCAAGTGAAGTCTATTATGAGGTATTAAATTTTTTAGGAAAGATTCCCCCTTTTGCTTTTTTAAATTATATTTTAAATGTATGGTGAGCATGTTTAACAATTTTTTGAGCTTGAGAGTTATAGGGAATTTTTGTGGTAAGGGAAATATGAGAAGTATTACAAATCATTTGGAAGACAGCACTCATATAGGCTGGGCCATTATCAGTTTTGAGTAGAAAAAATAACCCACACGTATCCTGTATTTAGGTGCCCTGGGCTCCTGCTCACCACTCCTGTCTTTGGTTGTAGCTCTAGCCTTACTGCCAGGGGTGGACTCCATCTCCTGCGTCCTCCTCCACAGGGGACATAACGGTCATCACCTCTGTAGCAACAGATACCACTTTTTTTTTTTTTTTTTTTTTTACAGAAGGCTGTTGAGGCTCTTGCAGCTCTGAGCTGAGGGCAGCATGCATGCCATAGTGAGGCAGGTGGGCCTGAAGTTTAAGAGACTCACAAGGCCTAGTGAAGTTTCTGCCCCAGCATGTGGGAGGCAGACCAGTTGAGCCCACCCATCATGGCATGCAACAGTGTACAGACATCGATTCCACACCATAGGCCCTATGAGCTGCCCATGGAACTGGGTCCAACACACGGCACAGTGCAGATGAGGCTGTCTCAGGGAAACTCTCTGCACTGTAGTGCCCTTGCTGTGAGGTAGGGCCAGAGCAAATCACGCTGAAAGTTTCCTGAAACTGGTAGGCCTTTTATATCAGCTTTGGATCTACATTCATTTGCCCAGTGATACCCTCATCTGCTTTTTGTACAGATACTAGAAGATTTTGTTGAAGGGACAGATCATGGCTGTGTTGCCCCTATAAATGCAGCAGGACAATTGTGGGCAAAATGTTTCCTGCCCTTGCAGCTGAAACAAGTAACCCTGCTCTTTGCCTTTCCTCTCGGCTGTGGATGAATAACCTGAGTGATAGCTTCCACCAAGATAGTCCCCTGTACATACAAGGAGCCAATATCTGTACAGATTTGAATCATCTCACAAAGCATAGTCCATATTTTTGTGGGTTCTTAAAGCCTCTTTGCACAAGTTATTTTGCATTTTCAAAGGACAACTGTTGAGTGAGTAACTTGCTAGTCTCTGTGTTACTTATAATCCTTCCACCAGGTTGCAATAAGCATGCCGCAAAATCTTGAAAACATCCATCAGGACTCTGATGAGTGGAAGTCAAATCAAGCTATGTCTCAGAGTTGAAAGAAGTTCTCTCGAAGCCGTTGTGACAATTATTTTAACTTGTTTATATGCTTGGAATTTAAAAGTAAGTTACTTATGGTAGTAAATACACCTCCAGTTAATATGTCTTCTATAATGGGTATGTTGTGAGCAGCATTGCAAGGGGCCTGCTCTGTGTACAATTTTATTTATTTATTTATTTACCTATTTTTATTTTAAAGACAAAAGAACTAAAACAAATTAACAAACAGAAAGGCATAAATAAAACAACACAAAAACAATAGAAGTGATACAGTATTTCAGACGTGGTGATAGGAAATTAACAGTGATGGTTGTATTACATATTGTTATCTTCAAGTTGGTTACTCAGATAACCAGATATTGGCATGTAAGATTGATCAAACAATTAAACATTAACTATTCCTTTCAATAAACCAATAGAAATTAAGCAGTACAATTATTTTAGCTATATTCTCTGTGTGTCTATATATGTACATTTTTTCCCTTCTTTCTTTTTTTCTTTTCCCACATCCAAGCTTTTTTTCCTTTTGAGCAGTTTCTTTCTCTTTCACAATGGCTATTGTACCTTTCATACTTTATTAATTCTGTCAGGGTCTTACCCTAGGGAGACAATATGATATTTATATACATGTGAGTCTGATTTATTTCACTTCTGAGTATGGTTTCTAGTTGCATCCATTTATCTATAAAAGCAAGTTTATCTTTCTTTATACCTGAGTAATATTCCATTATGTAAAAATACCACATCATTTTATCCACTTCTCAGTTGATGGGCATTTGTTTCCATGATTTAGCTCTTACAAATTGCTCTACTATAAACATGGGTGCACATATATTGCTGTGGTATGATGTTTTAACTTCAACTGGAAAAATACACAAAAGGGGAATAGCTGAGTTGAAAAGGACCTCTATTCCTACTTTTGTGAGGAAACTCCACACTGATTTCCACAGTGGTTACATCAGTGTATGCTCCTACCAACAGTGCAGTAGGGTTCCTTTTTCTACATGGCCTCTCCAGCATTTGTTATTGGTTGATTTCTTGATAATAGCTTTCTTTCTGGTGTGAGATGGAATCTCAGTGTTGTTTTAATTTGCATTTCTCAATTGACAAATTGATGCAGAACATTTTTTCATCTATTTATTTGCCATTTGTATTTCTTCATCTGAGAAGCGTGTATTCATCTCAGATGCCCATTTTTGGATTGGGTCTTTGAATTTGGGGGACCTGATTATTTAATTCCTTACATGTTCTACATAGAAGTACTTCATCTCAGGGAGAATTGGCTAAAATTTTTCCCAATTCGTAGGTCTTTTTTTCACTCTGTTGGTGATTACTTTTGATGTGCAAAAACTTTTCAATAAGATGAAATCTCCTTTGTTGATTCTCTGAGGTATTTCCTGTGCAGTTTGGTTTTTGTACATGAACTCTTTGCCTACCCTTATGTCTTCAAGAATTCTATATACTTTCTCTTCCAATAGATTTAGTGTTTCTGTTTTAATATTTAGGTCTTTAATACATTTTGACTTTAGTTTAGTTCATGGTGATAGACATGGGACCTAATTTTAGTCTTCAGCAAGTGAAAAGCAAGTTTTTCCAGCACCATTTATTAAAGAGGCTATCTTTCTTCCAGTGAACATGTTTGGTTCAAACATAAGGTGGCTGAAGGTGGTTGTGGTTATGACTACATCTTTCAGTCTGTGTCACTGATCCTCAGGTCTGTTGTTTTTTTGTTTTTTTTTTTTTGCCAGTATTATGATGATTTTATCATAGTAGCTTTGTAGTACAATTTCAAGCAGGGATTAGGTTGCCTACTGCCTTGCCTTTGTAGCCCAGGTTTGGTGTTGCTACTATGAGTCTCTTTTGGTTTCAGATGGATTTTGATAATGTTTTCTCTAGATTTGTGAGTTATACTAATGGTATTTTGATCAGAATTGAATTGAATCTTTATAATAATTTTGGGAGTATTGCAATTTTCACAATGTTGATTCTTCCTATCCATGAGCAAGGAATATCTTTCAGTTCTCTGAAATCTCCTTAAACCTCTTTTTTCAGAGTACTTTAATTTTCACTGTGTAGATCTTTTATTTCCTTTGTTAGATTGATTCCTAAGTATTTCAATTTTTTGATGCTATTGTGAAAGGTATGGTTTCCCTAATTTCTCTCTGTGTGTTTATTTCTGTGTATAGGGATGCTATTTATTATAGAGTGTTGGTTTTGTATGCAGCTATGCTACTGAATTTGTTTACTAAATCTAGGAGTCTTTTGGTGGAATTTTTGGGCCCTTCCATGTAGAGTATCATGTCATCTGTAAATAATGATAATTTCACTTCTTCCTTCCCTATCCTTATTCCTTTCATTTCTTCTTTTTCTTGTCTAATTTCTCTGGCTAGTATTTCCAGAATTATATTGAATAGGAATAGTGACAGTGGACATTCTTGTCTTGTTCTTGATTTTAAAGTGCGAGCTTCCAGTTTTTGTCCATTTAGTATGATGTTTGCTGTTGGTTTCTCATAGATGGCTTTGATCAGATTGAGATAAAGACCACCTATTCCAATTTTCTGCAGGTTTTTTTAAAATCATGAATGAGTGTTGCATTTTATCAAAAGCTTTTCTGCATCTATTGAGATAATCATGTGGTTTTTGTCTTTGGCTCTGTTGATTTGGTCTATTACATTTATTGATTTGCATATATTGATCCATCCCTCATCCTTGGGATGAATCCTACTTGGTCATGGTGTATAATCTTCTTCATGACTTGCTACATTCTGTTTGATAGTATTATATTGAGTATTTTTGTATCTATGTTCATTAGGGAGATTGGCCCATAGTTCTCTTTTTTGGTTGAGTCTTTCTCTGGTTTTGGTATCAGGCTAATACTTGCCTCCTGGAATGAGTTAGGGAGAATTGTTTCCCTTTCAATTTCATTAAAGAGTTTGAAAAGACTTGGTGTTAAATATTCTCTAAATTTCTTGTAGAATTGAACTGTGAATCCATCAGAACTTAGGCTTTTCTTTGTTGGTAAGGTTTTAATTACATTTTTAATTTCTTTGACTGATATTGGGTTATTCAGAATTTTTATATCTTCTTGATTCAATTTTAGTAATTTATATGAATCTAGGAATCTGTCCCTTTCTTCTGTCTTTTCCTTCTTGTGAAAGTGAAGAGTTTTGAAGTAGGCATTTATGATCTTCTGAGTTTCTATGGAATCTGTAGTGATTTCATCCTTTTCATTCCTTACTGCATGAATTTGAGTTTTTTCTTTTCTTTTTTAATAAGGTTGGTTAGGGTTTATTAGTTTTATTTATTATTTCAAAGAAGAAATTCTTTGATTGATTAATCCTTTGTATTGTTTTCTTCATCTCAATTGTTTTAATTTGTGCTCTGATCTTTACAGTTTCTTCCCTTCTTTGGGCTTTTGCCCTGACTTTATATTCTTTTTCTAGACATTTAAGGTGTGGCATTAGGCTATTTATTTGTTCTCCTTCTGTTTTCCTGATATGTGAGTTCATTGCTATAAATTTCCCTCTGTAGACTACTTTCACTGCATCCCACAGATTCTGGAGAGTTGTATTTATATTTTCATGTGATTGTAGATATTGTTTAATTTCTTCTTTAATTTTCTCTGTGACCCACTGTGTGTTTAGGAGGCTGTTATTTAATTTACATGCGTTCTTTGGAGTTTTTGTAGTTCCTTTTGTCATTAATTTCCAATTGCATTACACTATGGTGTGACCATGTACATGGGATTTCAATTCCTTTGCATTTACTTGAGCATGTTCTGTGCACTAGAATGCAGTCTACTTTAGAGAACATCCTTTGTGCAGCTGAGAAGAATATGTATTCTGATATTGTTGGGTGGAACACTGTGTAAACATCTACTACGTCCATTTGTTCACAAGTTTGGTTCAGTTCTGTTATTCCTTTGCTGGTTTTTCATCTAGTTGATTTATCCCTTTGTGTCAATGTAATGTTAAGTTCCCCTGTTACAATTGTGCTATTAGTTGTTTGGTTTTTCATGTTTATTAATATTTATCTTATACAGTTGGGTGCTCCCATATTTGTTGCATATTTACTTATGATTGTTATGTCTTCCTCTTGAAGTTCCCCCTAACAAGTATGTAGTGACCTTCATTATCTGTTTTGATTATTTTTGGTTTGAAGTTCACATTTATGCAACCAGAATAGCTCTCCTGTTTTTTTCTGGGTTCCTTTCACATGAAAAATTGTTTTCCACCCTTTGACTTTCAGTCTATGAATTTACTTTAGAATTAAATGTGTTTCTTGTGTACAGTATATTGTTGGACTTTGTTTCTTGATTCACATGGCTAGTCTGTTTCTTTTGATTAGTGAATTAAGGCCACTTACAATAATGGTTATAGCTTCTATGTATTGGCTTATCTTTGTTAAGGTATTTTCTTGCTGTTACTTCCCTATCTTTTTCCTCTGTTTAATTGCTTGCTGTGCTGGTTGGTTCCTTTCTATCATTGTTCTTGAAATTGTGGTCATTTTTATCCCTTTCTAGAATATATTTTAGTAGTCTTTATAAGGTTGGTTTAACACTCATGAATTTCTTCAGTTGTTCTTGTCATGGTAGTATTTTATTTCTCTGTTTATTTTGTTTCTCCGTTAATTTTGAAGGATAGTTTTGCAGGTACATCAATTTGCATTGGAAGTTGTTTTCTTCCAGGACCTGAAATATTTCACTGCATACTCTTCATAAGTATCTGTGGAGTTTGTTATCTGTTATGGGTCCTGGAACCAATCCCCCATGGATACTGAAAAATAACTGTACGCATATAAATGCAGGAATAGCTGCATAGAAATAGTGTGTATATATGTATACACATGCATAATGCATCTTCTCTTGACCATTTCTCCCTCTATTCTCTTCCTATATGATTTCCTTTCTCTCAGTAATCTTCCTGGAAGATTAAGTCCACTCATTTTCTGTGCCTGATTTCCTACCTGGTATGCTGGTTAGGGCAGAGTTTCAACTCAATCGGCTTTGGGATTCACCACTGCAATTGGATGGATTGGTGCATCTGGGTGGGTTTCTGAAGTGCGCTCTTGGGGTCTATGCCTGGTCCATGCCCTTACGACTCACCCTTCTTTGCTCTGCCTGACAGTTGCCATGTACTAAACAGCTTTGCCAACTCTCCCTTTCTGTCACGATGTCTTGGAGCATCCCTCAGCACTAAGAAAGCCAACTAATAATACACATGGTACATATAAAGTATTAGTAATTATTATTTTTAAAATTTGCTCTTGCCTCCTTGAAAATTCTTTATTCTCTTACTAGAGATCAAATAATGCTGACTTGCAAGTTCATCTACACCTCAGTCCTGGCACTCGAACTTATTTATAAGCAGAGGCTTGTGAATAGCTTGTTTTTCTTGGAGACTTAGGATCCATATCTGAACATGAAAGTTGATTAGAATGAATGAGGTTCTCCTCTCGGTCATTGGATATGGCATATATATATAGTCTTTGATAAATAGATACTCTGAAATTGGAAATGGTATATGGTGAGGCTATTGCTGAGTTGGTGATTTTTTTAAGGAAAATATTTGTATGTAATATGTGATCACTATTGGAGTATCTGCAGATTTTAACATTGTAGAGATTATTTAAAAATCTGTGGGCTTTATCTGTATGTGATTTGAGGTTTTTTGATTGTCAGTATTTTACAGAAAAGAATATTGCAGTCAAAACAGTTCCAAAGGAAATTTATTGACCTTCTTGCCCTAAAATTTGAAAACTTACATGCATCATTAAGCGTGGAACAGATAAAATGTGACATTTTATAAAGTAATAGATATACAGACAGACTTTAGTCTTATTTTGGAAACAAACAGAATTTGAAAATGTCATGTTTATAAACAAAATCCGCTTGTGAAGGGCCAGACAAGAAACATGCTTACAAGCAGTCAAGCATGGCTTAGCATGACAGCATTCATGAGCACAGTTATCTGGAAGTGACAAAAGGACTTCTAGGGCACTGAATCACACGTACTCCCAGGAATCCCTGCCTTTATCTTACTATTCTTTTTCAGGTTCAGTTTTGTGTTTCTTTTTTGCTTACACATTTGCCTTGTTCTAAGCCCAACTATATTACAAAAGGCATTATTACTACAATTTATTCAGAATCTGCTTGGACTGTACTGAGACAACTTTATAGATGCTTGTTGGCCGTTGTACTAGAAGCCCAAATGTCTTACAATTTTTGCCTGTTGTCTGTCTTTCTAACATGGGATTTACTTTTTCCAATTTTTATTGTTTTCACTTGATTTTATAAGCTGTGTCTGCTTATTTTTCATTTACTTCTACAGCAATATTTATTGCACATTTATAGGTATTTGTGCTATCTTTCCAAGGAACTCATATTTAATGTCATAGTAGCATTATCCATCTTACATTATTTCATTCCTTTATATGATTTTTGCTTGTTCTTTTTTGTTAATTTAAAATTTTTTGTACCTTCTAGCTAAGGGTCTTGTGCTGAAATGTTTATATAATTGCTCTTGTATGGAGGAAATTGAAGGAAATCTGTAGCTTGAGTAAGATCATTGTGGAGAAATACTAGTGTCCTGAACTAGCACCACAAACAGCTTCAGATGAGAAATGCACCCTCACAACTCCCCTTCAGCTCGGTGCTCTTTTCTGACCTTGAGGTGCATTTTCCTTCTGGGTGAGCAGGCAAACAAGCAGGAGCTCATTTTTGGTTTCGGTAGAGCCTCTTGGGATACCAGGGATTTAGAAATGATCGTTTTGGATTTATTTCTGCTTAGCTGCATTCATTTTAAACTGCAAATCTGGTCTTTGTTTTTCTTTTATTCTTTTCCTCCTCACATTACCTCCAGATGGTTTCTGAGGTCAAGTACCCTGGCCTCAGTGGCAGTGACAAATGCTGGTTGCAGCGTTGACTTTGACTTTCTTAGGGCAGTCCCCCGAGTAGTTGTGGACAACGCATGCCCTCATTCCTCCTTATTTTATAAAATGTCATTAGAGGAGTGTTTGGAGGTCATCACTCTGGGTTTAGTTCTGTTGGTTTGTTGTTTCTTTCCACATTGTGGGGCATATTTCATTGCAATTGACTGTGTTCACGTGTGCGTTTTGACAGTGATTTTTGTTTTTTGTTTTTTTTTTTTGTAGCAATTTTTGTACTTGTAATGCTTTTTTCTAGTTGAAAATGATTTTGGTACTTTTGAAAGTCTCCAAAGGATGATATACACTATACCTTTACCTTTAATCTCACATTTTTTTTCTGGCATCTCAAATGAAACAATTTTATAACGGTCGGGTTAAAGGTAAGGCTAAGTCTGCTTTGTTTTGAACAGAAACTTCCAGGAGAGACCTCTGATGCAGTATGAGGTAAGAAGCCAGCAGCAAGGTGGCAAACTCATATGGTGGAAAAAGAAAAAAAATACACATGCTATTTGCCTTTTCCTAGAGAAACACTTTTAGAAGAATTCATTTACCTAATGCTACAAAATAAATATGACACCTTGCGATCTCACTTCTATCCACTAGAGTCTTGTAGTTATTTTTGGCTACAAAGCATTATATGTGCTTTAACTGATTGTCTCCCCTTTCTGTAAAAGTTACACATGAGTTCTCATTCAGACATACAAGCACAAAGAAAAGAATCAACTAAAACAGCTGCACTTTAAGTATGTGATCCAACTGAAGTCCTTTCAGAAGCCTTCTCTGTCCTGTTGTTATTACAACTTGATGGTTTCTGGGCCCTGATTTTATGCAAACATGTTTCTACTCAAGTACACTATGAGGTAGAATTGAACTTTAATTTAGGTCAGCCTTTGTTTAGTGCATATGGGGAGAGCTCTAGCACTATTCAAATTTATACAAACACATTATCTCATTTTTTCTTAATACCTGGGCATCACTTATATCATTACAGTATTCCCATTTTTCACGAGGGCTCACTTCACCATGTGACCCACTGAGATTATGTGTTTTGCCCGACATACACATAATGCATAACATGTGACAGTGATCTAATTTTACAATTCTAGGGTTAGTATTCACATGCCTCTGGAATAAAGGTCTGCCCCTACTTTTACTAGCTTTGTAATGTTGAGATACCTCTCTGAGCCTCAGCTTCTTCAGTTGTGATGTGGATATCATAATGGCATCTACCTGTAAAGATCTCTGAAGATAAAATGGCACAAGTAATGTGTAGAAATGAGCACAATGCCCAACAAGTAGTAAACAACTAGTAAATTCTAGCTATAAATACCATAAATAGTTCCTTCTCCATTGCAAGCAGGAGGTTGTATCAGAGTAGAAAATTCCTGTAAATCAAAGTTCACTGAAGATGGTAGCCAGTGATACATCCAAGTTGCGAGAAAATGCAATGCTTTCATTTACAAATTCATTACAGAAGGAAATATCCCAACAGGAGGCTTTTGTGAGACAGAAAATGACAATAAATGGTCAGATTGCATCCTGCGCCATAATGTTCCCTTGAAAGATTCTGCCCCAGGCAGTAAGGTCAATCTCCAGGTTGTGCTTGGGAAGTGGGATGTGCAAGCATCTCATGAAGTTTACCAGTGCTGGAACAGGTGCAGTGGAATAGGTGAGATCTTGGACTTTGCAATCAGAAGTTAGAGTTTCTTCATAATTGTGTGACCTTAGCCTATTTCCTCATCTTTAAAACAATGATAAAATATAACTTAAGGTACAGAGTTGTTTAATGATTAAATGAGATCATTACTGTAAGGTCTTAGTACTGTGTCAGTCCACAATAAAGATTCAGTAAATGTTATTTATGTTTAAAAATTGCCATTCTTTGGCATCTGTCATCTCTACTCTATTAAGAGGATTAAAGGTGAGAAATTCTTTTGCTGGCTCTAGAACTTCTCTTTATTTACAGATAATCTTACTTGAACAACTCAGATCATTACTTTGAACTAATAAAATTCACCATAAATAGATCCACATCTGCTGTCTTCTCTAGAAACATTGATACATTTTCCCAACAGCCTTAGCGAGAAAGGAAATTGCCTTTGTCAGGCCAGTCATTTGAATTTATTCTTTTTCTCCCTAGATCTTTAAAAAAAAAAAAAAAGAGGTAAGTTTTCCATTATCTTCTACCCTGAGCTTCTAAGGTAGCAGGAAAAGTGTACTTCTTTGCACAGTGGAGAATTCACTGCTACTAAGATGATGCTCCACATACAATTACAGAGAAGGATGAAACACTTTAAATGAAAATGAAGACATGGAAGTTTTAGTTTTTAATTTTTTTTTGGATGTGTGCTGATATTTTAAAAAATAAAAGTTGGCATACTTCGGGTACCTATACTAGTGAAGATCCTGTGTAGTGGATATGAGGGTATTCCAGGCATTATCTTCCATGAGTCAGATATTTCTATGATGGCATCTCATTTATTTCTTCTAAGAGCTGCATGAGGTTGATTTTTGAGTCTTTATTATATAGTTAAGGACACTGATGTTCAGAAAGGTGACGTTGCTGGCTTCAGATCACCTGGCTGGTGAGAGAAGCGTTAAGGAGGCTAATATATCTTTCTTACTAGATACTCTGCACTCTTTTCTGATACACCATATGATATTATAGGCAAGCAGCCTGAATACATGGATTAAGCTACTATGCATGATCTTGCCTTTGATATATTTTTTAGATTTTCCCCATCCACTAGTTCTTTTTCTTTCACCTCTGGAAAGTACTGTTTCCAGAGTAGCACACTGGTGTTTGTTAATGACCAGTGATCTCTTTTCCCCTCTCCGCTCACTCTCACACACACATAAAAAGTGCCCCCTTTCCCTAGTTCCCTTATCCATTTACTTTTGTAGCCATGCTATGAAAAGTTCCATATGATTACCTGCTTAGTAAAGTAGCAATTGCAATTTTACTTTGAGTTCCACTTTCATTTATTCATTTTGACAATATATCTTCTGTAATTGTTAAAAATCAGTTAAAAGAATACAGTTTGGGACCTTTAAATTTTCTGCACTTTTTATGTTGTGGTAAAACAAGCTGAATATTTTCCGATTGAGTTGTTAAAATTAATGTTTACAATTATATGGAGACTTGTAGAAGTAAAGATTTATAGAATTTTCTATAGCCCAAGTTCACTTACATTATGTCTTTATCGAAATTCCCTTACATCATTTGTAAAGCTACAAAACGAGGTTTGCAAAAATACCAAGGATCATGCACTACAGGGCAAAAGCTTTCCATGGGAAACATTTAGACAACTATATTTGTACTGCATATCTGAATTATTTTGAGATGTCATTCTATTCTTCCACTAAGTACAGATTCCTCTACATTATTCCTGTGATACAAACACAAGTTGCAGATTATTTTTTCTGTTCATTACTGTTCATCTCCACAAGTACAAATCTTCGAGAAACGTTAGGGAATTCCTTCAAATTCTTTTCCCCTTGAGTTCAGGCCTTTGCATTGCGTGGCTGGTCAATAAATTTTTCTTGTTTAGAAGCAAAGAGGATGGAAAAAACAAGAGCGCAAAGACCTAAAATACAATAGCTCAGAACCCCAATTTTCTGTACAGTTTTTAAAATCATTTAATAAAAGTTGGCTTAATAGATTCCTTTTCCACTAAGAAAATTTACACAGCGAAAGATTAGGTTCAAAAAAAAATTTTTTTTTCCCACTGAAAAGTTATTAGAGGGCTTCTAAATATGCCTCCCTGGAGAGATTCAGTTTAAATTTTTCTATGAACAAAGACACTTTATCAGTCTTGGCCACCTTTTGAACTCATTCACTTGAAAACTCCCTCAGTTCAAAAGTACAGAGGAACCGATGATTAAAAATGAACTTTCTTTGCATTTTCCAGGAACGTTTCAAGCTTTTCCACTTCATCCTTCTTACCTTTATATATTTTTACATTTATTCTGTTTTGTTTTTTCATTGCCCACGTCTGTGGTGGACTATATTTTATTGAGATTAGGTAATACAATGGTGGGGCTTAATGAAACACCACAGAGTTTATAGTCTTGTGTAAAATCTAAGGACCAAAGTAGAATATACTATTATGATGTAGGAATGAGATGGAAATTTTCATAATAATCACAAAAACCAGAAATGCTATTCTATAAATTTCTAACATGTAGTCAACTCTTCCTGACCCTCACAACTTCGGGTGTGGGATGCAATTTTCCTATCAACTTTGAACTTCCGTGCAGTGCAGACAGAAAATGTGCCAAAGAGTAATGCAGAGTTACTGCTGCCTCAATTCCTCTTTGTTCTACATGTAACGTTAGTTTTTAAAGCATGTTGACTTTATCCTCAAAATATATCCAGATGACTTCTTAAATTCACCTTTCTGCTCCCCAGATGCCTACAATAGTGGCATCAGATGCCACCAGCCTCTTTTGTTTATTTTACTTAATATTCAAATGCCCGAATGTTTCACTTCTTCCATTCCTACCCCCCATACATAGGAGATTAAACTTTTAAAAATATAAATCAGATCATATCAGTTTACTATTTAGAATTATCTTATTGCTTCCCCCTGAATTTAGATTAGATACAAACCTTTCTCATGGTGCACATGTGCAGAGGGCCTGGCTCTTGCCTACCACCCCGTGCGCACCTCCAGCCCCATTCTACCGTCTGCCTCAGCCGCACCCACTCCTCTTCACTACAAATGCCAGATTTCGCACTGTGCTCCCTCTGCTTTGACAACTCTTTCTTGCAGTGTTTGATTGTGGGCTTCTCATCATTAAGTTCTTCCATCCCAAGGAACCTATGTTAATCACTTAATCTTAGTATATAAGCTCTTATTGGGCCCCTTCACTTTTTTATGAAATTTATCTAGAATGACCTATTATTTTTTTCCTTGTTTACTGTCTTCCTCCCAAAACCGGAAATTGCAAGTTTACGAGAGCAAGACACCCGTTGGCTGCAGCACCCTCAGTTCTGTCAACAGTCCTTGGCATTTTTTAGATCAATAAATGTTGAAGGAATAAATGACTAAAGAGAATTATTAACTGAAAGGGATGAATGGCATCTCTTACTTGGATCATGAGTTATTTATGCGTCAGCTATAGCAGAAAGACTTGTCGCAAACAAACCTATTATTTAAGTATTAAGATACTTAACCTATCTATATGTCCACGTTGATAACCAAACATTCATTGCAGCGTCTCAGTTACTCAGTGAATGATTCCCAGAGGCCAAATGTGTAGCAAATTAAAATAAACAATAAAGAAATAAAATGCATTAGATGTCTCTATGACAAAAAAACCCAAAGGAAATCTACTTTTAGAGTGATACATCATGTGATTCTTAATTATATCTCTGCATATGCCAGAGAACAAAAATTGTGTCATGACAGTCTTGTGGGTATCTCTCTTAGGATTCACTGTCTAAGTTGTAACTCAATTTGGCTCACAGAGTTTAATATGAAATGTAAAATAATTAGTGGTTTCCTACTTATAAACCATTAAGGGAAATCAAATGATAGGAGCATGGGAGAGAGAAAGAGGAGAAGCAAGGCAGAAGGCTGCCTGATGGTAAACGAATCACCTAGGAGGATGCCTGACATTGTCTGTTCCTCTGAAAATTCCAAATTTTCTTCTATGTACTAATCAAGTAATTTACAATTGCTTGGCAGCACTACTTTGATAACTGTGGATACTGACCAGTACAGTTTAGATCTGCAATGTTCCTGCAAAGACTCACGAGTTCAGACGCGGGGTTGGGGAGGTGATTTGGTCATGGGCATACTGTGCTCACCAGCAGATTCATCTGTTGATGAGGTCACAGCCAAGGGTACTGTCAGGAGGATGCCGCTCGGGAGTGGGGCCTGGATGGATGTGTTCTCGTCCCTGGCTCCTCTCCTCCCCCTGTTTCCTCACTGTCCTCTGCCAGTGCCTTTGCTGTGCTGTTTCTACCTTGGAGCCAGTCAACAATAGACTGGAATCTCCAAAACTGTGAGCCAAATAAACCTCTCCCCCTTCAGTCTGTGGGTGTCAGGTATTTTATCCGAGTGATAGGAAAGGGACTGGTACACTGAGAGAAACAAAGTTCTGCGATTTTAATCTGTTTTAAGTTATTGATTGAAGGTCTTCTAGAACTTTCAAATTCATAAAACATCATCTTACTTGTAAAACTTAACTCCCACGATCCGAAATTCATGTGATAGTCTCGATTTTTCATATGGTAAAAATTTAGTTTCAGAGAGAAAGAGATGTGCTTAAGCCAAATAAGAACCAAGGTAAAATGTACAAAAGGCAGTCTTGTGTCTGTGTGTAGTATTTGCATCTCATACTCTTTTTTTGCTCGTCTTGCCTATTGGTATGTAGTCTTAATCAGAACATTCTGCTGAAAGAAATATTACTAGTTCAGTTATACTTGGCCTTGTATATGTGCCAAAAATTATTTTCCTAAGACCTAAGATTTATCAGTTGTTGTGATCAGGATATGAAATATGCCCCCAAAGTCTCATTGTATTGAAGGCTTGGTCATTGCTGGGTTTGGAGGAAGTGACCAGCATTCTAATTTCATCAGTGTATCAATCTCCTGGTGGGATCATACTCTTATGGCATTATTGGGATGTGCTGGAAAGAGTATCATTGAGCTCTGACCCTGAGGACAATATCTGGTCCCTGCCTCTTTGTCCTATGTCCCCTTCTTCTCCTTTTGAGGTTGCCGTGAAATGAGCAGCTTGCTTCTTCCACACCTCCTGCCGTGAATTTTTTTCCAGGCCACAGGCCCAGAAGCCAGCTGACGGAAACCTCTAAAATGTGGAGCCAAAATAAATTTTTCCTTTTCCAAGATAATTTTATCAGGTATTTTGTAAAAGGGTAACAGAATCAATGTAGAGAAAAAATAGTTTCAAGATGTAGACTAATATATACAGCATGATTGCAAAGTTCTGTGGAAGTCTAAGCATTTTTAAATTTATTAAAGAACACACTGCCATTACTCCCTCTCAAAATATCCCCCCTTGCTTTGAATACCATTATACCATTGTTCTTGCCGCTTTTGGAAGCAGTCTTGGAAGTCTTCACCCATGACTTTTTTAGTTGTGTTGTGATGGCTATCTTGATGTGCTGGGGGGCTGGGGATATAGCTCAGTGGAATAAGCGTCTGCCTAGCAAGCGCAGGGTCCTGAGTTCGATCCCCAGTACTGCCAAAAAAAAAAAAAAAAAAAAAAAGTGATGTGCTGGACATTCCGGCAACCTTGACATTGTGGAAACCCCAGAAGTTGCACGGAGCCAGGTCTGGCACCTACGGCAGATCGGGACACACAAGCCCGCCTTCCGGGTGGGATGCTGAGCTTTTGATCACACCTCATAAAGAAATTCACAGATGATGTCCAGAGCTGCTTTACACAGGGACAAGAACAAAGGGATACATGTGTTTGAAATAAGAGGGGGTGTTTGAGGGGGAAAAACTCACAATGTATCACAGTAATTATTATAATTATTTTAAATTTAAACATTCACCATATATTTTGATCACCCTTGTACTAGAATGTTAGACTCGTGAAAAATTATAAAGGATCCTGTAACAGTAGTAAATATAGTAGTATCTTCTAAAATATCTCTGTAAAATAATGTAAAATAATCTCTGTGAAATAATGGTGCTGGATAGGTCTTTTTTTTAAAAGAGAAAAAAACAATAAAAATGATACAGAATTTCAAAACAAGATGATAGGAAATTAACAATTGCTTTATATTGAATATTGTTATTGTAAGGTTTATGGCACTGTAAGGAGACACTGACAGAGGTAAAAAAGCCTTTACTGCTGGTGCAGGAGGGCTGCTGGAGATTGCAAGGACCCTTGGAGGAGGGAGCTCAGGTACGGGTTTTTATTTGGTTAGACTAGGGGTGGAGTTAACATGGGCAGGAGATACGCCTCATTTGGAGAGAATTGGAGGGTTGTTTGTGCCAGTGCAAAGATGAAACAGGAAGTTAATTTTAGGACTACAGAAAGAACGTAAAATTTAGGCTTGAAGGAACACATTGTCATTTTTGTGATCCACTGCCATGTTGGATCCCTGCCATGATGGCCCAGAGTTCCACATGGGCAGAAGCCCATCATTCCCATCTTTTTGTTGTTAAGCGATGATGACTCTCTCAAGCTGCCTCCTGTTGGCAGGGGAGCAATGTGTTGGGGACTGTTGTAGTCACTGGGATAGTGGGTCAGACCCATATAGAAGCTGGTGCCAGGGGTCTCAGCCAGGCCAAAGACCTCTTTGGTGGTGAAGGCCCATATCCTGGATTGGTACAAACTTGAAAAACTTTTAAACAGACCTATGAGTAGTAAGAATGATCATGGTGAGAGGACCTAGAAAGGGAAGGATGATAGAGGTCTAGTGTCCCCAGTCAAGCCACCAGGAAGAGTTAGTGACCTCTTTTCATTTATAGGCAACAAAGTCTCAGAGCTTTTATACTTTATCTGCAACAAAACCTGACTGATTAATGAAGTAGTAACATTCCTCTCCCAGTATGGCACAGGCGCTACCTTTTCCAGCTGTTAAAATGTAAAAAGCTCAACGATTTTGGGAGACTATGGTTGCCAGTGAGTTGATTTGATTTTGGAGGAAGGCAATGGACCCTGTGGCCTCCTTGATAGCGTTAGCAAGTGGACAACTTAGAGTAAAGATGAGCAGATGTCCTGATGCCTCTGTCTCCCGTACCAATGGCTGAGAAGCAATCTATGCCTATTAGGACTGAGGCTATCTGTACTGCCCTTGGGAACCTTTTGCAGTATTGGGGCAGAATATCTAACTCCATTATGATTTAGGCCTCAGTGTGCAGGGAGACCTGTGCAGCAACAATGCCCAGAGTGAAAGAGCCTTGCCAGATGGACAGGAGGCAGGTGAATGCCCCCTGACCACAGACAAAACATTATCCATGGGGAGGGCACATGGGAGCTGAGGTGTTGCAAATGGGCGGGGGGGAGATGGGTGCAGGAGGTTAGATTTCCCACTGTAGTGGCGGACTGAGAGGGATTAGGGTGGTAGATGCAAGAGAGGTTATTGGGCCATTGGTGTTGAGGAGTTTGTCATAAGGGCCCAATACTTTTTGCCTTAAAGTTAGCCAAGAGAGAAGAGACACTTAAGGTCACAGCATAAGCCATGTATAGATTTTGTTGGAAAGGAAGCCAGAGCCAGCAACTGGAAAGGTCTGTGGCATTGGGTGTGCAAATGACATTTTCGACAGATATCTTCAAAATAGTTGCTCAGATTGCCAGAAAAAGGCATACAAAATTGATCAAACAATGTAGGCACTGTTTCTTCCAGTGAACTAATAGAAATTAGTAGTATAATTATCTTAGCTATCTTTCAACTCCATTGTTAAGGCCTGGTTCTCTTCTAGTTTGTCAAGGCTCTAGTTAAAACTTTCATCCAAATGTGCTCTTGAGTTTCCCCTCACATTGCCAGTGTATTTCTATCCGGTGGCCTGGGAGTGTACTAACTTTCAGCTCTGTCTCTATCTTTGGTTTATGGTAACCCTCCTCTGGTGCACTTGCAAATGAATGATTGGCCTGAATTTCTTTCTTGCATAATGGGACTTTTAGAGGGCTAATGCCAGATTCAAATTTATAACTATTAAGTTCAGTCTTAGTGACTTAGACCTATTTTAGCCTTTTGCTGTCTTTTTGGATCTGTGTTCTGTGGAACATTCATTTGCTCACAGAGGTAGAAATAACACACGTGCATACAGCACACATGCATGAACATATCCTTTGTCTTGTGTCAGGGACCGTGGATCATGGATTGAGCATAGGAGATTATCAGAGGCTGTCCTTGCCCTGCCCCTTGAGCCATTCTGGAACAAGGAAACTTCCTGTTCTCTTCTCATCACAGCTGGAAGCCCTAGAACTGGTGACTGCTGTGGCGCTCCCAGGGCAATATAAGAACTGCTAGAGATGATAAGCATCCAGAAAACTACAGCTTCCTCATTCCCCACCTGTCACGCCCAAGAAGGTTTTGCTCTTCTAGATAGCCCATCAGTTGCCACTACTGTTCCTAGAATCACTTGCCACCCCTCCCCACACACTGCTGATAAAATAGTGGCGAGCTGGAGAGTCTTGGTCTTTGCCCAACCTGAGACATTGACCTCTCAGCCCCCATTAGGCATTACTAAATTGTCTCTGTCTCTTATTTCCTCCTTTTGCCATACCTCTCATAGAGGCAGTCAGAGATCTTGACCAGGTGTGTGATAATCACGTTATATGTTTGAAAAGTGATGGGTTAAAGAAAGATTAAGATTTTCCTCTGTGTGTTCCTCAGAGCTGAATCTTTGGAACAGAAGAATTGTGTAAGATGTTTCTCATAAATTATTTACAATGAAAAAGTGATGCTTGTACATGTTATACATACTTATACATGTTTATATATTGTTGGAAGGCATGTAAATTATTACCTTAACTGTGAAAATCAGTACAGAGGTTACTCCAAAAAACTAAAAACAGACTACCATATATGATCCAACTGTATTGCTTTTTGGTATATGTCTGAAGGAAGTAAAATACTGTAGATATACCTGCCTACCCATGTTCATTTTGACACAATTCATAATAGCCAAGACACAGAATCAGTCTCGGGGTTTATTGATAGATGAATGGATGAAGAAAATATGGCATATATACATACACACATGCACACACGCACACGCACATGCACACAGGCACACACATTGTTCAGTGATAGAAAGGAACAAAAACTACGTTATTTGCAGGAAAATGGATGCAACCAGCAATCACCATGCTAAGTGAAGTAAACCAGACTCAGAAAGACAAGTGTTGCCTATTCTCCCTGGCACGGAGGATCCAAAGCAAAGTGAACATGACAAGACATGAGGGATCCTGTTTGAGAAGAGGAAGGGGAACACGTGCATGCTCTAGTCCTGTGTGCACTTGTAGGTACATGCGTATATGGGTACATGTGTATTACTCATATTTTAGGAGCACAAGTATCTCTGTGACTTAAGACATGTCACGCATCCTCCAGAATCACGGCTTTCTGATCCCTAATGTGAGATGACATTAACATCAGAAGACTATTGCATATGTGAAAGAAGATGTATTTGAAGTATCTGTCTGTCTTTGTGCTTGATCCATGGAAAGAGATTGAACAATGTTTCTTTTCTGTATGCTTTTTAAGGTTTTGTTTCCTCCATGTGTTTGATTTATTCTTATATTTAGTCATTTAAGGACACCAAAACATTCATATTTGTTTTAAATATTTAAAGTATGAGACATTTTTCTTCTTTTATTTCTTCGTTATTTTTCAGAATTTCAAATTATTTTAGTTTTCTGTTCAAATACTGAATTGAAGTTCCACTTTGTCAGCTAGTTTTGCTGGTTATTTTAGCAACTGTGTCTTGAGAACTCTTGCCAGGCACAGTGACCTTGGTTGCCTTTGCCACACACCACGAATGCCCCACCTCATGGTTTCCCAATTCCCTAAGTGTCATCATGCTGGCCCTAAGGGAATTTTGGTCTTTCTTTACCTCTGGAAACCCAGTCTCTAACTAAAGGTGATTTTTGTCTGATATTCTTAAAAAGAGTTTTAAGGTTTTCTTCTTCTCTTCCTATTTTACTTGTGGTATAAATTGAAAAAAAATTGAATGCATGATAGTGAGACAGGGTTAGAAAGATACATGACACTTACCCACTGGGCAGCCCTCTCTTCATGCAGAAGGAGCCCTGCCCCCACCAGGGGTCTGGGCTCACTCCAGCTGCCTCTTCAGCTGTGATGCGCAGAGACCCAGTAATGAGCAAGGTGGAGAAGGCAGTGAGTTAGCAGGGGAGAGGCTGTGGCCGAGACAGCACACTGTACACTTGTTTTAAAGTAATAATTTGCCACTTCCTCTCTTTTGGGAGTTGCAGATCCCAGCCTGGGTGTCACTGCCTGGAGAATTTTAAGCATTTGTTTTCCCTCAGCGCTTCACCTGCCCAGTCGGTGGGTACCCAATGGTCAGAAAGTCAGTACTGTGCTCTTTCTTGCCTGTAAATTTCTTTTACAGTATCAGTCTTAAAGAAAGATTCTGCATTAGAATCATAACTTCATTACCATAAATAACATTCTTGTAATCTCTCTGTCCACATCACTCTCTGTCAGTGTCTGTGTCTGCGTCTTCACCTGTGTCTCCCTCCCTCCCTTCTCTTTTGGTTTTTGCCAACTTACTTTATGATTGGAATGCAGAAAGTTTATTTTCCTTAGTCATATACAGGATTTAAATCTTTCAGACATTAAATATACCAGGAACCCACAATCCCAGGGTGTGTTTGTGCATATATATATATATATGTATATATATATATATACACACACATATATGAGATTCCTGAAGAGAAATCTCAAAAGGTTTTACCTTACAACTCTGTTCATAAATTTTTTTATAAGATGTTTATTGTCACGTTGACAGGGATATTACAGAGTTGTAAAAGCAGTTAGTGTATAAAAGCTATAACAACATACCTTTATTCGAGAGTAAGGTATAGGAATCTATACCAAACATTAATTTTTAAAAAATATTTTTTCTCTTAATAATAATTAATGAAAAGATAACTTCATCAGTAATGCCAGTATAATGCATTTAAAAATGTACACATTTTGTCATTGAATGTTTTCTTAGCAGTCCTATACTGAGTTCATGCCAAATAGAGGTCTGTGGCCCACTCCTCTTTCAACTAAAAGGGTGTCTAAAATGTACTGGAAAGTGGTGAAGAAATTTTATTATTATATGTTTTAGTATGTTATCTAATGCATGCCCTGTAGTCATCTAAAATCATGTCTCTCACTTTGGAATTTGGAGTCTTAAGGTTTCCAAGGTCAAGTTCATGCCTTAGAAGTATAACAGCATATCTGTTTATTAACACCATTTTACAATGAGGAAACAAAGGTATGAAGAGTTTAAAGAATGCCCTGAGGTTAGTCAGTGTTAGCTGTACTCATACACTCCTATTAGGCTACTATGTTACTATATTTTATGTGTTATGTAATTGTTTCAGGTCGTTTTATTATCAAACATCTCAAATAAATGAGTAATAGTAGATATTATCAAACACTTTTAATGTAGACCTAAGAAGCTGATATTTCTTTATATCAATATCTTAATCACAAGCATTTCATTAATTAGAGAACTATTCAGCCTCTGCTGTGATTCGTTTCAAGAGAGCTCCAGCTTGCTTGATATATTTTATTCCTCTGTTTTCATGTACAGTATAATAGATGGTTGGAGCAGTAAGAGGTTTGATCACAGGTGGGAATATGGAAAATACATTGGACTTTCCAATGATCTCAGATTTAGAGAAGTGGAAATGAGGTCTCTTAGTTAAACATAAGGTGACAATGGCGTAAGAAGTAAAAATCTGAACATCAGGTTTAGAAATACTAAGGGCTGTCACTTTTGATGAAGTCAAAGATAATCAAAAGATCTTAGTGGTATTTAAAACAAGAGAAAGATCATCAAAGCAATATGCTTGTTGTGTGTGACTTAGGATGTAATGTTTATGGTTGATATAGGAAAATAGAAGTATTGAATACCTATTCTACATTGTCTTTTCTACAAGACAGGTTGATTCTTATACTAAACTATGTGGAATAATATTGGTAAAGAGAAATAGAATTTAAAGATGGGATAAAATATTACCAAAGATAATTGTGTTGCTAAAAATGAGTGTAAATTTCCTACTGTGGAGAAATTAAACTGTGTACAGTTCCCAAGGTGCAAATGAAAATTGTGATATGTAAAGAAGTATGAATGATAGAGAGAAAACAAGATTAAAAAGTAAATATAGATTCCCATTTTAAAAGGTGGTAAAGAGTTCTGTTCTTCCTTCCCAGACTGGTGAGCTATCAATTAGTTCCTGGGGAAGTTTCTTGAATAAGTTTTACAGAGCTAATTCAAAAACACCTAGAAGAGGATCTGGGGCAGTTCACTGAGGTCAATTCATGGTGGAGAAACATCTCTTTGTGCTTCAATGGGAAATACTCCTTACTGAATGAGTGTATATGATATTCCATGGGCAGATTCAATATTGTTTCAGGAAAGTTCTGAGGAAATGATGGAGAGGAATGGATTTAATGTGATGATATATGCCCAGTTTGAGTGCCAAACACAGAGGAAATTCTTAATTCTGCTTCTCAGAATTCTTCCATGTTTATCATTTGTTGCAGGCCAGGTCTACTGGTAGTAAATTCCCTTAGTTTTTGATTGTGTGAAAGCCTTTATTTCTCTTTCACTTTTGAAGGATAATTTCACTGGACATAGAATCTCATATTGGTAGTCTTTTTATTTGAACATTACTTTCTTTGTTTTTTTTTTTTTTTGAACATTACTTTCTTTGTGGTTGCATGGTTTCTGGTGCTTATTCTTGTTTTTTTTACAGGTAAGGGATTTCCCCTTCCCTCCTGTTTCTTTCCAGATTTTCTTTTCATGATCATTTTCTGCAGTGTGACTATAATACAACTAGATCAGCCTAGTTGACTTCGTATAACTAGTATATTACTTCATATTTTAGTATATTTAAACTAGTACATATTTGTCCACTATGAGCCTAGTACAAAGGCAAACATGTTTAGAGAAGAATATTTCACAGGGTAAATTAATCAATACAATAGTGTATGAGAAACAGCTCAAAGAACCAGAGGTGTTTATTCCAAAAATGGGAAGATGTGGGGGAAGGGCCTGCGGATGAAAGCAACCTTAGGGCATAAAGTTCAGCTGTACACAGAACTCGGAGCAGTTCACAGAGTGACTGTCCCCAGGAGGTACCGAGATTACCATTATTTAAAGATGTTCAGAAGGGAAGAAAATTTATGGAGTGGATATAGTAGAGATATAATTATTGGAGTCAATTCCATAAATTTAACTCAAAGAATCCCTCAATCCTGAGCATCTTTGGTGGAATGACCAAGAGTCAGGAGTTCTCAGTGTTATTTCTGGAATTTTCACAAAGTACCTATATACTTCTGTCAATTTTATTCCTATCTTCATCTCAGAGGGCAGGAGTAGAGAGGAGAGGGGAGAGGGGAGGGAGGAGGGAGGAGAGAGCGAAGAGGACCATGTAACTAGCCAGACTAGCTGAGCTGCTAGTAGGTTAGAACATGCCCTGAGATTCTCCTGCCCTAGAGAGCTACTGACTCCATAAGGGACAAAAGCAGGTCCCAATCACAGAGAAGTATGAAGCAACTTAAACTTAAGGGCAGTTTATTTCTTGTGACAAGCTTTTAAAATATTGAATTTGTTTTGTGGTTGAACACACAAACATGTTTTAGTTGTGTATTCATGCCAGGTAATTTAGCGAAGAAAGAATCAATGGAGGCTAAGAAAAGTCAGTAGGACACATGGAAAAAGGACGAGAGAAAGAGTGAGGAGGGAGAGAGAGATTGAGAAAGGGCAAAAGGAGCTGGGAAAGTTAGGGAATCAGGCAGAAGGTGTTTGGGATTTTAAAATTTACAAGTGGAAGTTGAGATGTTTTGTTTATTCATTCAATAAAAATTTATGAAGTGCACACTTGGCAGCAGATGCTGTGCTGACTCTGTGTGTGTCATGCAAAGCCTCAGGTTCTTATACTCCAGTTTTCAAAGCCTACATCAATCAGTGACCAGATGTCTGTGATCCTGGACTTGCAGGCGTTGCACTTACCCTGAAATGATTTGCTTCCATCACATCAGGTGAGTCAGTGGTTGTGGAAGGGCGGAGAACGCTGAAACAAACTGTCCATGCAGAGTGTCATCCGAGAGCCCAAGCACAATGAACGTGAAGGGTTAGTGCTGAGAAAGGAACCTAGTCGGTGCTGCATTGCTAGTAACTTTCCCTTAAGCATGACTCAGGGTTCGGATTTCTGTCATCCTCTGACTCATTTTCTTTTTCTCTCTCGGGATTTTGGATGGAAGAAGAGGCAAGTTGCTCCTTAATATTGATGATAGAAGCTTGCCCTAGGCATGAATTTTATTCAGAGCTGTAAAGCCTCATGAGAAGATAGCCTGGGAGATGTGAGCCATCAGACTGTCTCTTACTGTGGGCAGCAAAAACTAGATACAATCCTGAGCCTTTCTAATGCACATTGGCTACTTCCTGGAAAGCTGGCATTTTATGATCTCCAGCCTGTGGGTCTTTCCTAACGTAGCATGTAGAAGGGTGGGTGGTTTCATCAGGTAGCTAATTTTGTAAACAAATATAAATATCTTAGCATGTATGTACCCATGAACACCAGGCTAAGGTACTGTTAACAGTGGGAAGTCCAGAATTCAGTTACTGGAAAAGAAGCAGAGACCACCCCAATTAAAATAGAATGATACACACACACACACACACACACACACACACACACACTCACGCGCGCCCGTGTGCATGCACGCTCATGCATTCATGATGATGGAATGCTTTGGAAAGGTGGTCAGTGTCTGTGACATAATGTTGAGGATCAGCTTGGTGTGGTGCAGAGCAGGCAATAATTAATATTAACAAACTGGCACAAAAATAAATTGAGAGTCTGTCCTAGGTGTATGTGACTTGTGGCAAGGCCCATGGCTGGCTTATGGACAGGTTAATCCTTAAGCCAGTGGACAGAGCTGAGACAAGCAAACAGTCTGAAGTCCTGGTGCCTCAAAGCAAGATAAAACACTGAAGCTGAGGATTTTGGCTCATCCAAATTCCTTCTAGCTCAGCAGTCTAGTTAGTAGATAATGAAATTACTAGCTAACCATGATCTGTTCCTGTGTGCTTTTCCAAAAATGTTTTGTCTCTCAGTATTCAATCCTTGTACATAGCCCCAGTTCACCCCAACTGCTTCCTGCAGCCCACCAGAACACCCCCAACTATGCTGTGCACCTAATAAGGGCCAGGGGCACTGCCTTGTGCTCTTAGTCCTTCACTGCGCTTTGACCATCACAGTTGCCCTTTCATTCAGCGTATCTGAGCAAGGAGGTCAGGAGTCCTAGACAGGGGCACCATAATAGAAGTCATCTCCCCCTGCACCCTGGGCCACTATTAAATAAATGAGTATTACAGGAAACTTGGTCCCTTGTTTTGAAGCATTCCATGTGATTTGGTTATACAGTGAAGTTTGCTGTAATTGTTAAGAAATACAGGCTTTTGTTTAGGACCAGAGGCTCTTGTTCAAATTCTGGCTCTGTCCCTTCCTGTCTAGTTAACCTCGGCATTGTCGGATTCCTGTGCCTTAATCTTCTCATCTATAGCATAATGAGAAGCAGAGTGTCTGCCTCAAAAGTTTGTTGGAAAGATTAAAGGGCTGTTTTGTGAAACTCTTTCACCAGTGATTGGCACATAGCAAATGCTCTCTATTCGATTTTTATTATGACTACTGCTATTTGCAGACACTTAATTCTTTCACTGCTATTATTGTTATTACGGGTATTATTATTTATTCAGCTTGGAGACTTGGAGCATATACTCACTGCATCTTAATCCTTCTTACATCCCCTTCCCTCCCTCTTGCCTGCCTTACATCCCCAAGCACCTTCCCGTCTTAAGTAATGTGAATTATTTCTTCAATTATTTCTTTCAAGAGAGTTTCTGCTTCTTATTTCTCCTTGTTTAGATGTGGCTGGACATGTGGAAGTATAGTATTGCTAGAGTAGATGCCAGAATCACCTAGGCTTTTGCTTAGATGGAGATTCAATAAAATCAGAATACCTGGGAATGTGGCCTAGAAATGTGTTGCAAGTGAGACACCCAGAGGTTTCTCAGACAGACTAGAATTTGAAGACAACTGAGGAGAACAAGCATGGCATGCTTCTACTTTGTCACAGCAGAAGGTCTATTTCTGGGTCATGTTTTACAAGTTAGCCACTGTGCTCTCCAGGTTTGATGTTTTAAATCCTTGTTCACAGAGGGCAGAATCTGTCATGAACTCAAGTCTTCAGGTCAGGGCCTGTGGTCTCATCATTCCCCAGGCTAAATGATTTCTCAAGGTTTGTTGGTGAGGGACCATTAAGGATGGAGCTGAGGAATGGAATCAGGTCTACTTTGTATTCCTAAACATGTCTAACATTTTGTGTTCTAAGAATAAGCTCCTTCTCTGTTGAGACCCTTTTTTTAAGGAAATCTGACCCAGAATATTCACCTCTGCCTCCATCAATACCTCCTCCATAGGAAATCTATACTTGCATACAATTGGCTTATGCAATTTCATATTCCACACAGTAGGTCTCTCCACTAAACAACCAGGAAATAGTAAAGTGCTGCAGGCTTTGAAAACTGTCTTCAAAGGACAAGACCCTAATTTAAACTCTGACTATCTACGTGTATGTTGTGCCACCTAGCATCACTCCACCATCAAAAGACAGAAAATCCAATATTTGGAACCTGAATTCTAATATTTAATTTGAACAGTTAGAGATAGATTTATAAAAGAAGAGAAGAGAAAAGGGTGAGAGATATGAGAAATGATTTACTGTCATGTTCTACTGAGGAAATCATCTAGATATTGGCAGTTAAAAGTATAGCTATACAACATAAATGGTGAACCTGTGCTATGTTTATCGATGTAGAAATGAAAAAGGTCAATCACCTAAAGCTTGCGCTACGGTAACAAATAGCACTGTTATTATTATTTAGCTCCAACAATGTATCAGGCACTGTACTAGGTGATTCCCATTTATTTTATCATGTAATTTAATACGTTCAAACACTCTCTAGGCATTATTCAGATGCCTTGAGGCTCTGAAAATTTAAGGAATTTGCTTAAGTTTGTGTAGTTTTTCTCCCTCAGAACTAGAATTTCAGTTGACTGTCTGCTGCAATATAAGCTTTCTGGTAGCAAAGTAAGAAAATTGTGTAAATAATGCAAGGGAAAAGAATGAGGGGTTGTTAAAACAACATAAAAATATACAGCTAAAGGGGATCAGAAAAAAGTACAAAGAGGGCATTTGGGTGAAGTGTCATAAAGTACTGTATGTTGTAGAGGATTTAGTGCTGGAGATGTGTCTAGACACATGGCACTGGCTTGAGTAGAGACAGCGAGAAGGATATTTCCTGTCTGGTTTTAACTTCTTGGTGGTGACAAAGCTCATCACTGAATAGGGTTTAAAAATCGTTGCTCTCCTCATCACAAGTGAGTAGCACCCTCAGAGCTATCTGGTGTTAGTTTCTTGGATTTCACACAAAGGCTTTACAAGGAAACATTTAGTTTACTCATGGAAGGTGTATAAATTATTCTTAGTTATTCTGAGATAGAGTTTGCTAAATTATCAGAGGCATCCTAGTAGAGAATATGTATTCGTTCATGGTCACATCACCACATTCTCACAAAAACAGATGCACGGCAGATACTCCGTTTTTTTTTCCTCCTTAAGGAAAAATGTGTTTAATTATCTTCTTGCCTTCTGCCTCTGTAAACCATTACATTGCCTTAACTCCTAGTGACATTCAAAATAGTCTGGGAGTAGTGATGCAGACAGCAATATTACTTTCATGCAGTTCTGCTTCTCCAGGAGGAATATGAAATGCTTTGAAACTACCAAAGAGTGTGTATGCATATATGGCTTAGAATTACTTCTGTGGTTTTATAAATGCCCAAGCAAATTCCATTTCTCTCTGTTGAATAGGAATTTCTCTCTGTTTAACACTTATGGAATCTCTGCGAATAGGAAAATCATACTTTCCATTAAAATGTACCAAGAAAAATCCCACTGTAAGTAAAATAGAAATGTAATTGCTTAGCTAAGAACCCCAGAGAGTTCACTAGGAACACTTCCTACACATTTAGAATGATATATTTAAACTTATGGCCAAGAGAGTCCAGTAGGTAACTTTATTTTATGGAGACTTCCCCTACTCTGATGTGCACCATTGCTTCATAACAGTTTAAAACATATTTGCATTCTATTAGCATCGGCTTTTGTGAAAGAAATATATGGGGCAGGATCTCTACATCACCCTGTTAGGGTCACAGGATCAGTTTCCACCACATCAATGCGCTGTGGTGCTTTTAGCAGCCATCTAAGCTAACATCAATCAAGGACAAGAAGAGGAAGTTGTGTTATCAAGCTGGGTGTGCACTACTAAACAGGGCTCAGCCATTCAAACTAGTGCCAATGGCTGATGCTTCCAAGGAACAGGACTGAAGCCACATTAGATCTGGACTGTATTTGTGAGTCAGTCTTGGGAGGAAGTCCCTCTCAGCACGTACATACCCTGTACTGAGTGAAAAGAGCTCTGCAGCAACCTAACTCCAGCCCATTTCAGAAGTTCAGTTTCAGAGTTTGACTTGTAAAAACATTCAAACATATATATATATATATATAATATTTATTTCTTCAGTGAGTTTTCCTTCTGAAATAACAATAAAATAATACCTAGTAGTCATGGGTTTCTACCACATGCCAACCCACCTTAAACAATAAGTGTCACCAGTCCTATTAGCAGATGAATGGGTGGGGGAAAATAGGTTAAGTGACTGTTCCAAAACTGCATGGGCAGTGGTAAGAATAACAGTAATACAATTAGCAGGAAACAATAAAAACAAATATTGAATACCTATTGAATACCTACTGTACAAACATTTTCCCTGGACTAATTCATTTAATGTTTACAACAGTTTTAGAGAGTGTATCCACTAACATCTACCTGTCATAAGGGAGGAGTCCAAGTCTCTTCATGTGGTAGGTGCCTGCCATTTGTGTTCCTCCTGCAGTGGTTCTTTTCTATGCCCATTTCTTGCTAAGAGGTAGATGCGTGTCCTGAAACAGAGCAATTGCAGCTTCTATCCCCTCTTTTCATAGTTCTTTGTCCAGGAATCAACTGAAATTTCAAAATAGTGTGACACAGTCCACCCCAGAAGCTTCAGGTGCAACGAATGGGAAGGAAATGCTCCTTCCACATCACTAATTACCCTCGTAATATAAGCTTAGGGTTGACAGGAGGATGATGACCAACCTGTAGAGAGAAGTAGAACAAAGGGAGTGATGGGAAGGAATGCAGAGCGAGAAAGAGGGACGGAGGAAAGAAGGGAGGGAAAGAAAAAGGGAGAGAGAGGGAAAGAGAAAAAGAAGGAAGATTTTAGAGGACAGATGCTGTTGAATCTGTTTTGGATTGAATCTCTATCACTTTCAACCAGTGACACATTGCATGTAAAGAATGAGAGGAAGAGGAGAGGGGAGAGTGGACTGTGGGCTACAGGCCTTCGAGAGCAGAGTGGGGCCAGAGGAAGGGCACTGAGAGGCAGAGAGGGCCGCCCATCCCTAAGAGAAGCTGACCTCCACTGTTACAAATTATCTGCCAAATTTTGATTCACATCATTCCCTACTGGGTTTTAGCAGACCTGTCACAGAATTATCAGGATGACAGAGGCTTGTGATTTTCTTACAGCTTTTTAGTAAACTGTCCTAACTTTTGAATGAACCTAGGCTGCTAGAAGGCTGAGAGAGAAGAAATAGTCTTGTTAAGAAGATCTTTTTTGGATAACAAGAAGCAATCCAAGATAGTTGTAACTCATATATATCTTAAACATGGTAGTCAGTAAAATGAAGGCAAAGAAACAGAAGACTCAGCCTTATTAGTATCCTATTGTTGCCATAACAAATTATCACACATCCAACAGCTTCAAAACAGGAAAGATTTATTCTCATTGAGTTGTGCAGGTCAGAAGCCCAGAGTCAGTGTGTTGGTGGAGCTATCTTTTGGCTTGTCTGGGCTCCAGTTTGTGAAGAGAAATTGTCTTGGGCTGCATATAAAATATACAGAGCAGTTAATGTGTAAGGCAGCAAAGATTTCCATTTTAAGTACTTTAACCTATTAAACTATTTTACAAAACACCATAAGTGTAAGTTTAAAAATTAAATGAGATAATTTATATGTCTGCTTAGTAACCATAAACACCTGTCTGCACCAGTGTGCACACACGTAGATAGGTTGGAATACTATGATTAATAGTCTGTGTGTTTTATTCCCAAAGGCTCACTGGTATATGTAATGTCTAACACACACAGGACTTGAGACAGACTGTGTGGGGGTGCACTGTGTTCTGTTGTTTCTTAGTAGCCTCTTAGCAGCCTCTTAGTGCTCTAGCACCAACCCATCTAGTCTTGAAAAATAATGCTTTTCATATAATCGTATAATAATGTTACGAGTTGTGGGGTCATATCACCAGCTGTCTGAGGCAGTATGCAGACTGTGGTGATGGATTGCCTACACCTGATTTAGAAGCTCTAAGAGCGGATCCATGTCTAATCTCCCAGCTTGCAGAGGCTGCCCACAATCACCAGATGGCGATCCCTTCCTCAGGTCCCTCTGACGCCTTGCTTCTGGGTGCCATCTCCTACTACTTCCTTTGCTTTTATTACTTCCTTCATTTCAGAACTCCTGTGATTGGATTGAACCCAACAGTGCAGGGTTATCTCCCCATTTAAAGATATTTCACTGAGTCACACCTGCAAAGTCCCCTTTATCATGTAGGGTTGTGAGCCCCAGGTTCGGGGAACTAAGATGTGGGTATCTTTGGGAGTGGTCATCATGTAGCCTACCACATTTAGCTATTATGGGACCCAGAAAAAGACTGGCTAGCGTATCCAGGTCCTGGCTTTGATCCTCTGCACTGCCTCTCACCCAACCGGAAAAGGCATCCTTTGAATTTAGTTTCTATAATCTGCAGCCCACACAGGCCTGATCTGTGCACTTGCCCAGGTCACAGAGGAGCCGGCTGAGGCTCTCCTTGACTGCTCTGGGAAGTCACTGATGAGAACGTCCATTTTCCTCTGTGCAAAAGTGACACTTAATTCTTGGCTAGTGCTTCCACCCATCTTTGCTGTGAGAACCTACATATGGTTCCCTTGATCAGGGCCAAATGTTCCTATGGCTTTCACCATACCTAGCCTATTTATTCCAGTACTTTAAAAAATATTGTTCAGCAGCTCACTGTAAGGCTGGGATGCAGATTCCAGGACCTTAGACATATGCCTTCCCTGGAGTATAAGAAAGGCTTCACCCTTGGAGAGTAATGACAATCTTCCCTCTCTCACCTCAGAGTTTGGAAAGCATATTCGTACTTCTTTCAAGATATAGTTGAATTTTCAAATTCTGTTACATTAAATTCTTAAAAGTTATGGACTACTCATGGATGTCACTGGTGGTTTCCTACAATAAATCCTTCTTTACTTCAAGGATCTTTTGTTCTCACAATGGCAGCTGTTATTCTAATATAGGACTAAAATTAAATGAAAGGTCCTTTAGAGCAAGGATAAATCCAACTTATAGTAGGTAGCATTAGAAAGCTGTGGATATGGATTAATTTTATTGTTGCAGTATCCCATATTTCTGTAACAGTTCACTTTATCTGGCTGTCCTTCCAATTTAGAGTAATTCCTTAAGTGAACTAATTTAGAGTATCCTATCTGCTCTGGGTGACTAAGGGCTGTGCATTTCCTTGAGGCCTTGCTGTATTTCTTATGGAAAATTCAGTGGGTTATTAGTAGTATTGGTGACGGTTAGGTGTTAATTTGACCATGCTAAACTGCATTTCCTAAAATTTGCTTTTCTTTATGTTTCCAGAAGAAAGGAACAAAGGAGACATTCTCATATGAGCTTTGAAAGCAAGTGGCATTGCGGCATTTTGCAGCTCACACACACTGCCGCTGATCCATTAGCTCACCACAGGTAGATGGGCAGCAGCTGTGCCTGCAGCTACACCACCTTTTTCTAGCTTTTCTTTCAGCATCTGTGACTACTGGGCCCTGACCAAAGGACCCAGCTTCTGCTGGAAGACGTTCCTATCAGAAAGGTCGGAAGCAGTGAGAGCTGGCACATATTGCACCTTGCACTGTGTATCCGGCTTGCTTTTGCTCTCCTTCTTTAGAACCATCCTCCCTTCTCTTCTCCCTGCCCCATACCTTCAAGCTCCAGCATCAGATGAGACAGTACACACATGGGCACCAAGTCACACCTCTCAGATAAGCAAATAGGTAGGTGGCTGTGTAGATGGATGGATTGATCTTGTAGTGGTTCTGCCTTTCTGCTTCAGCCTGATTGAAAGAATAGCTCTGTCCCACTACGGAAACTGATTTGGGTAAGAATGGGCTCCAATCTGGAAAAATCAAAAGTTTATCTTTTAAATTTATTGCCTGTTTTTATTCAGTGCTCTGTGCCATCTCTTAGCTATAGCATTAATTTGTTGTTTTACTCTTTTACCTATTGATGAGGATCAGAATTCTATGTCTTTCCTCCAAATCCAACCCTGTTTCTGAATCTAATATAGCCTTAACAGTAAGCATTTGCCACTGACAAATCGAACGTGAATAATTACATATTTTTATACTGAAACTTTATACTAGCATGTGCATGGCCCTTTTATTATCATATTTTACTGTAGAATTGATAATGAGTACATTTATATGACTCTTTGCTTTTAAGAGTCATAACCAGAAGAAGCCAAATAGTTCAGAACATTATATTTTTAAAAGTCAAGTTTCGTAGAGTGGACATTATTTAATAATACTTGTGTTAAAGATCATGAGTGCATGTTTCAACATTCTTTCTAAGCCATAGGTTGTTGCAAACAATAGATGATCACTTACTTCTTTAAAAACAAAGTAACGTGTGTTTCATACGGTTCTTTGACTAATCTTGGTGCTGAAGGTGTCTCATGTTGCCCCCTAGTTGTAGGAAAAGTAACAAATGATAAACGATTTCTCTGACATCCATTATTTTATTTTTTTTTATTTTTTTTAAATTTTATTTTAAAGACAAAAGAATGGAGACATATGAATCAGAAAAGCCATAAACAATACAGAAAATACAAAGTTATACAGAATATAGTAGGGAATTAGAACTGGATGTTGTATTACATAGTTATCTTCACATTAGTTAACACAAAAACATTAAAGGAAATACCAAATTATAGAGAAGATAGTAGGGAA
>PVLD010018095.1:0-39971 GCA_004027595.1 Dinomys branickii | reverse complement strand
GCACCAGTCTGCATTCCCACCAGCAGTGTAATAGAGTCCCTATTTCTCCACAGCCTCGCCAGCATCTGTTATTGGATGACTTTTTCATACTGGCCAGTCTTACTGGGGTGAGATGAAATCTCGATGTTGTTTTTATTTGCATTTCTCGAATGACTAAGGATGTGGAACATTTTCTCATGTATTTATTTGCCATTTGTACCATTAATATTTTATTCTATAGTTGGGTGGGCTAGTATTTGGTGCGTATATATTTATTATTGTTATCTTTTCCTCTCATATTATTCCTTTTACAAGGATATAGTGATCTCTTAGACTCTCCATCAGTCCTGGCTTGAAATTCAATTTGTCTGTAAATAAAATAGCTACCCATTCTTTTTTCCTGTTTCCTGTCATGGAGTATTCTTTTCCATCCATTGACTTTCAGTCTATAAATTTCTTTTTTAATTAAATGTTTCTTATATGCAGCATATTGTTGAATCTTTCTGATCTATTCTGCCAGTCTGTGTCTTTTGATTGGTGTATTGAGACCATTTACATTGATGCTTACAGCTGATATATATTGACTTATCCTTGTGATATTATTTTCCTGTTGTTGGTTCCCTTTACCACCCCCCCCACCCCAGTTTAATTACTTGCCTTCCCTGGTGGATTCATTCTGTTGTGTTTCATGGAGTTGTATTCCTCATTACCACTTTCTAGAATGTCCTTCAGAACATATTGGAGTGCTGACTTGGTGGTCATGTATTTCTTTAGGTGTTCTTTGTCATGGAGATATCTCGCCATCAATTTGGAAAGATAGTTTTGTGGGGTACATCAATCTGGGCTGCAAATTGTTATCTTTTAGGGACTAAAATACTTTACTCTAAGCCCTTCTTGACTTGAGGATTTGGCTTGAGAGGTCTGCTGTGATTTTCATGTGCTGTCCTTTATAGGTGATTTGTTTACTTTCTCTAACAGGTTTTAATATTCTGTTCTTTTGTTTCTGAAATCTTGACTGTTGTATGTCTTGGTGTAGACATTTGTTATCATAGATAGTTGGAGTTCTGTATGCCTCACTTAACTGTATGTCAAATTTCTTTTTCCATTCTTAGGAAGTTTTCTGCCATGACTTCTGTGAAGAGGGTTTTTTTTTTTATGTCATTTGCAGTATCTCCTGCTTTCACATTGACTCCAATCTTTTATGCTCTTCTTTGCATCATCTTGCAGCTCTTGGGTGGATTTTTCATGGTTCTTTTCTATTTGTAAGAAATCTTTCTTTTCATGATCACTAACCATAATCCTATTTTCTAAGTCTAATATACTTTTCTCACACTGGCTCATTCTCTTGTGTATAATTCCAGTGGATTTTATAATCTCCTGCATATCTGTTTGAATCTGTTTCATGGATTCCATTTGTTTCCTATGTTGGGTATACACGGTTTGCATCATCTTCCTAAGCTCTGTTTTTTTCTTGTCTGTTTCTGTGCTAGAGTCACTAACCATACATTTCATTACTGTCACCATCTCTGTAGTTATCTGAGAAATTATTTCTGAGTTGATTTTTTCCTAGAGCCTCATTCATCTGCTTTGTTGCTTGCCCTGTTACCACTTTAAAGAGTCCAGGTGGGTGGCTTTCAAATTCGTTCATCTCATTGCCCCCTGGTTTTGCCTATGGTGAGCTGGAAGCTTGTGGTTGCACCTTTCTTAAGTGCTTTCTCAGTTTCTATTTTTTAGTTTAATTCCTGAGTTGAGGCATAGAAATTGCTTATCACAGGTAATATTGAATATTTATTGCTAGTATTGAGAATACTTAGGAAGTGACTACTTCTCAAAGATATCTTCCAAGTGTAGCTGGTTTTTGAATTTTGAGACTCTTACAAGATTCTTCCTCTTCAATTTATTGGGGATAAGTTGCTTTCTATTTGACTTAGTTCCTTATTCTTTGGTACTAATCTATAGTATTGTTTTTGACCCTTATGCAATCTCAGTCTTGGTATGTCAAGAACAACGTATTTGAACAATTATGCCACCTTGGCTAAAGAAGTACAATAAACAATAACAATAGCATCAAACACAACCTAGAAAATGACAAATTGCAGCGATCCTTAATTTTCCACTCTTAACTATATGAAGTATATTTGTGGTTATATAACAAAATCTAAATCAAACCAGAAAATTATATATGCGAATATGCCCTCAACATAATGATTTTACCCTCATGTGAGAACATTTAAAAGGGGCTGAGGGGAAAAATAGAGAAATAAAAGAAGAGGAAGAGATTAGAAACAAGGCTGGAGGAAAAAGGAAGATTATGAGAACTTTGGGAAACTAGTGAGGAAGACAGGGAAGAGAAAAGGAAGAAATAAAACAACAGAACAACAACAACAAAAACCTAGAAACAATGTTCACACTCATATAAAAACAAGAACAAACAATAAAGAAAAAAAAACAGAAGAAAAAGATTGTCCTCTTCAGAGCATGTCTCTGCAGTCACTGGCAAACAGAGTGGGCAAACAGAGCCCAGATCCATATTGACTGATCCCAGCAAGCCCTCCAGAGATTTATAGAGGGTTGGGGAGGCCAGTGGATAATCCCAGCAAGCCTATGGATTCATTTATTTATTTATGTATTTATTTATTTATTTATTTATTTAAAAGACAAACCAACAATGAAACTGAATTTCAAAACAGATTCATATCACAGTTACAATAGTTGACATATCACATCTTATTTTCTTCATATTAGTTAATCAGAGTACAAGATATAGGCCTGATGTCTTGTCTAAACAATTTTAGCATAAAATTCTTTTCAAGGAATTAGGAGAAGCTAGTTGTAAAATTATCTTAACTAGCTTGTGTATACATATATTTTTTTGCTTTTTCCTTTTCTTCCTTTCCCCTTTCCCCCATCACAGGTTGTCTTTTCTTTTGCAGTTTTTTTCCAGTTTACAAAATCTATTGTAAATTTTAGGTCCTATTTTCTTGTTCAGTTTCTCACACTAGTGAGACAATATGATGTCTACACATGTGGATCTATTGCATTTCATTTATGAGTATGGTCTCAAGTTGCACACATTTAGCTATAAAAGTCTCCAGTTTATTCTCTTTATGGCTGAGTAGTACTCCATTATATTCTTTAAAACATATTTTTTAATCCATTCTCTGTTGATGGGCATCTAGTTTGTTTCCAAGATTTAGCAGTTACAAATTGTGCTGCTATAAACATGGATGCACATATATCACTGTGGTATGATTTTTAAATTCTTTTTTTTTTTTTTTTTTTTTTTGCGGTACTAGGGATCGAACTCAGGACCTTGTGCTTGCCAGGCAAGCACTTATTCCACTGAGCTATATCCCCAGCCCTTAAATTCTTCTTGAAAGATATACAGAAGGGGAAAAGCTGGGTTGAGAGGGACCTCTAATCACAGTTTCTTAAGGAATCTCCACACTAATTTCCACAGTGGTTGCACGAGTCTGTCTTCCCACCAGCAGTGGAGAAGGGTTTTTTTCCCCATATCCCCATCAGCATTTGTTATTGATCAATTTCCTGATGATAGCTATTCTTTCTGGGGTGAGAATCTCATTATTGTTTTAATTTGCATCACTTGAATGACCAATGATGCTGAACATTTTTTCGTGTATTTATTTGTCATGCATATTTTTTCATCTGAGAAGTGTGTATCCATCTCAGATTCCCATTTTTGGATTGGGTCTTTGAATTTGGGAGGTCTGACTTTTTTCAATTCTTTGTATGTTATAAGTCCTTGGTCTGTAGGACAGTTGGCTATAATTTTTTCTCATTCTGTGGATTGTCTTTTCATTCTGTTAGAGATTTATTTTGTTGTGCAAAAGCTTTTTAATACAGTAAGATCCCATTTGTTGATTCTTTGTAATATTTCCCTTGCAGTTTGGGTTTTATTGATGAATTCTCTGCCTACACCTATGTCTTTTAGATTTCTTCTTGTTTTCTCTTCCAGTCAATTTAGAATTTCTACTTTAATATTTAGATCTTTGATCTATTTTGATTTTATTTAGTGCATAATGATAGTCATGGGTCTAGTTTTAGTCTTAAGCATGTGCCATTTATTAGTTTTAATCTTCCAGCTCCTTTTATTGAAGAGATTATCTTAGGTCCAGTCCTTGGTCAAGGATTAGGTAGCTGCGTGTGTTTGGAGATGCCTCTGCATCTTCTAATCTGTTCCACTGATCCTCATGTCTGTTTTGTTTGGCAATACCATGTGGATTTTATCACAGTAGCTTTGTAGTGTAATTTTAGGTCTGAGTTTGTGATGCTCCCTGAGTTGCCTTTGTTGCCCAGAATTGCTTTGTTATTCTAGGTCTTTTCTGGTTCCAAAAGAATTTTAGGAACGTTTTCCCTAAATCTGTGAGGTATGTTAGTGGTATTTTGATTTGGAGTGCATTAAATCTGTATGGTAGTTTGGGGAGTATAAGTCTACACCTTTAGTTCCACTTAAGTTTAGGCTAGTTTCTGGCTGTCAGGCTGGAACCCAAATTATTCAGCATATAATAGTCTATTCACCTCCTGCCACTTTGAACTTGGCTCCTTGACCTCCTTGTAATTCAAACTCAGTTCCACCTCACCCTGACACTGGGCGCCACTAGACAGAGCCATCCCGCAGCAACCACTTCAGTCTGCTGAGTCCACTGCTCTCTTCCACTGGTGCATTTCTCTGTGGAGGTTTTAGGGTCACCAGTAGCTGCTATACATCTGCAGGTTCAAGCTGTTCCTTCCATGCAGATAGTCAGGGAGAAAATGCTGCTTGCCACCTCCTTATTCTGCACTGAGATCTCTTTGCTCTCCCTGTGGGCTTCAATTCTCACTTCAGATCCTTGCTCAGTCCCAGAGACCCACATCCCTCCTTCTGTTCCTTAAGTTGCTATATTCCAGCATTTGGACTCTAAACCTCAAAGAGGCTGTTTCTCTGCTGTTTACCACTCCACTATCTTTCCAGAAGTCTCTACTAAAGCTTTCTCTGCAAGTTCATAATTTAAAGTTTCATTTCCACTAAAGCAAGACCAACCCTAGCTGGTGACAAGAACAGTGGCAAAAATAAAAATGAACATTTTCAGAACTCTAGAAAATAAGCAGAATTGTCCAGCATTTTTATAGGCATTTATTCAATAGAATAGTTGAATCTTAATAAGGATAGTCAGAGTTATGGCATTTTAATTTACTTCTCCCAATCTTCACTCCCCAAGTCCATCACAACCTTAAGAAAAAACAGCCTTGTAACCCTAAGGAACAACAGCAAGCTAACATTCTCTCAGAGAAACAGAATAGGATCAGAGCTCTTCATATACCCATTGCTAGGTACAGTAATGCCTTGGTTCATAAATGTTTGTGTTCATGAACAATTTGTTTCATGAATAGAAAGTCTGGAAAATTTTTGCTTCCATTTGCAATCTCTGAATTGGGTGATGAAAACGACCATAGCCATGTTCCCTGCATGAGCGCTGATGAGGTCATCTTCCCTGCCCTAACACATGGTCGTGGCTTCCTCTAGTTGAGATTGCAGTCATAGGCAGAGCTGTGCGCACTTTCTGGGAAGCTTTTTTGTGTGCTTTGTAGCAATACAGCACTGTACAGTATTATTCTATCCATCATAGCTCCAAAGAAAGTGCAGAGCAAACATGCTGGTAAAAGGAAAGTGCAGAGCAGTAATGAAGGTGGCAAGATTGTGCAGAGCAGTTATGAAGGTAACAAGAAAGTGCAGAGCAAGTATGGTAAGAAGGCTTTGAGGAAAATCACCATTGAATTGAAGAAGGAAATCACAGAAAAGCACGAGCTTGGTGTTCGTGTGGCTGATCTGGCCTTGGAGTACAAGATGGCAAAGTTCACAATCTCGACTATTCTGAAGAATAAAGATGCCATCAAAGGAGCTTATGTGGAAAAAGGAGAAATGATGCTAACCAAGCAGAGGGCCCAAGTGCTGGAAGAAGTAGAAGAACTTTTGTAAGTGTGGTTGAATGAGAAATAGCTGGCCTGTAATAGTGTTAGTACAGTTATGATCTGTGAAAAAGCTAGGAAATTGCAGTGATTTACTGCAAGAAAATCCTCTCCAACTGCAACAAGTGATGAATTTAAATCCAGTAGAGCATGGTTTGACAAATTCCACAAGAAAAGTGGTCTCCACAGTACGATAAGACACGATGAGGTTTCCAGTTCTGACAAGGCCGCTGAAGCAGCCTACCAAAAGGAATTGTTGGAATTCATGAAGATAGAAGGTGATATCACTCAACAAGTGTTCAACAGTGATCGATTGGGCTCTTCTCATAGAAGATGCTGAACAGAACCTATGTTACACAGAAGGAATAGGCACTGCTGGGGCACAAGCCCATGAAGGAGATTTACCCTTTTGCTGTGTGAAAACACAGGCACCAATCTAAAGATTGGGCCACTACTGGTGTACTATTCCTGACCGCTTATGCATTCAAGGAGCAGAATGTGACCAAGGCCAGACTACCTGTCATATGGAGGGACGGTGCAAAAGTTTGGGTCACAAGACAATTGTTCATGGAATGCCTACAGGAGGTGTTCACACTCACTATTAAAAAATACCTTTTTGAGTAAATAAGATCCAGAAGGTACAACAGATATTGTGAAAGGGAAAGAAATTACTCAAAAGGAAAGAGCAACCGGGATGGGAGACAGGAAAAAAGAAGGAAAGAAACAAATACACATATACACACATGCAAGGTAACTAAGATAATTGTACTACTAATTTCTATTAGTTCATTGAAAGGAACAGTTAGTGCTTATATTGTTTGATCAATTCTACATGCCTATGTCTGGGATTCTGAGCAACTACTTTGAAGATAACAATATGCAATATAATAACCATTGTTAATTTCCTCTCATCTTGTTTTGAAATGTTGTACCATTTTTATTGTCTTTTATTCTCTGTAAAATAAAAAGAAGAAATATCTTTCTTATAACTGAATGCCTGAAAGGTGCCTTCTGATGGACAATGTCCTGGAACACCCTCTAGTCTTAGTGCACGATATGGATGCTGAGTACAACTTCATATAGGTCAAGCTCCTCCCTCAAAACAGCTCTTCTGCAGCCCATGTTTTGGGAGGGGCTGAAGCTGGAGATAGATCACACCTGTGGAGCTAATGCAAGGCCAAGTTGGTGAAGACCGAGAGCCCAAGGTGAGTCAAGCAAATAAATTGATAGGCAGAAGGGTGTCATGTGATATCAACCTGTTGAGTGTATAAATAAACTTGCTGCAGTCATTGGGCAGTTCTTTTTTCCAACCAAGAGAGAGGGCTCTACCTGACCTCAGCTTTCTGTTTTCTGACTGTCCTCTTCATATTTTCACCCTCCATCATCTGCCCCCTAGAAGTTTGAGAACTGCCCTGGACACAGCACTCATGGACCAGCATGATCCATGATCTGAATTTCAAGCAGCTGTACACAAAGGCGCTCTTCACCAGGGGTTTGAATGTCAGTGAAGCAATGTCCTTGACTCTGAAAAAGTTCTGGAAAAGACATTTTAATGTCCTCAACTGCATTAACCTCACTGACAAAGCCTGAGAAGACGTCATGTACCAGACCTTAAACTCAGCCTGGAGGCAACCATGGCCAGAATGTGTTACTGAATGTGATTTTGATGCGTCTGGTGCACAGGTAGTGGAGAAGATTGTATACCTGGGTAAGAGTATGAGTCTAGACATCAATGTTACAGGCACAGAGGAGCTTATTGAGGACCATAAGGAGCAGCTGATTACGACAGAACTTTCTGAACTCCACAGTGAGCAGCAAAAGGTGATGGTTGAGGTGCATTCCAGTAAGGAAGAGAAAGACGGAGAAGGTTAGCAGTAATGTGATAAAATGCATTATGGAAAAATGGAGTGAGTGCCAGGATTTCTTTGAGAAACACCACTCTGTAACAAACAGAGTGTTGAATCTGATGAATGATTATGTAGTCTCTCATTTCTCATAAGTGACACTAAGAGGGTTATGCAGCACAGGAAAAATTAAGTGGCATAGACAAACTTTTCAATAAATTGATCCTATAGCTAAGAGACAAAGAAGAGAGGAAACCCATGAAGGAGATCTCCCTATTGTTCTCATGGAAGGGGACTTTCTTTTCAAACAATAACATCCCTTACCCACCTTCCTGTCCTCCACACCAGAAGCTGACTCAAACAAGGTTAATGTTCTCTCTCTTTGTCTTATACTGTACTTTGTTTCATATTTTTATGGTTAAAAAATAACATGGTTGAGAACAGATTAACCTTACTTACATCAAACCTTATGGAGAAATTTGACTTGCTTCTCTACCAATTAGGTTCGCAACCAAGATCATGGAATGAATTAAGTGCATAAACTGAGGTACCACTGTACTATTATCATTTTGTCACCCACCTGGAAAATCCCACTCACAAGACTTATCATTATTTGACTCAAGTTAGAGTTCATGTATTGTGAACAATCTTCCCAGGGGCATTAAAAGAAAAAAACAATTAGCAGTAACTGAGACAACAAACCAACAAGCTGAACAAAACACATGGAAGATGTAGAAGGAAACACTAGGGAATGAGAGGAACATAGGACACTAAAAAGCTTTCATATATTCCTAGGAATCTAAAAGGCCACATGTATGCATTGAGCTATGCACATGACCAGGAAACACTGAAGGCCCTTGGCTTCTACCTCTTGAACTCCCACTTGCATGACCTTAAAGTACAAAGTAAATTCAAAGGAAAGGTTGTAAATAGCCAGTCTGTACCAATATACAGACCCTGCAATGTCTAGGAGACTTACTGGTTTAAGTCATAGAAGGAAATCTGTCCAATCATTAACTGATCAATAAACTAATCTAACAGAAACTTTAGCAACCATATACACTGAAGAATACAGCCTTTACAGAATTAAAAGCACTGAACAGGTATCAATGATAACAACTACCATGAGCAACAACTACGATGAACACTGAGTTACTTGGAAGGCTGAGGAAGGAGGATTGCAAGTTTGAGGCCAGCCTGGGCAATTTAGCAAGATCTTGTCTCAAAATAAAACATAAAAAAGGCTAGTGATGTCACTTAGTGTAAAGGCCCTGGTTTCAACCCCCAGTACCACAAACAAAACAAAAGCCCAAAACAAATGAACAAAAACAACCTTCAGAAGTGCAGGAGGATTAGTTTTTAAAGCTGACACATTGCATTGTCTAAAATGCCCAAATTTCAACAAAATATAAGATAGACAAAATCCTGAAAGTATGGCCACATATGCATAAAAAAGGCAGTTAACAAGAACTTCTCATGAAGAACCTAATGATTTTTAATCAGTTATTTTAAATGTATTTAAAGAACTACAGAAAATTGTGTCTACAGATATATGTATTATCATTAAATACAGACTATCAATAAGAAATAGGACTTCTAAAAGATCAGAAAGCTGAGCATGGTGGTGCATAGCTGTAATCCCAGCACTCAGGAGGCTGAGGCAGAAGGATTGCTGTGAGTTCAAGACCAGCCTGAAGTACATAGCAAAACCCTGGCTCAAAACAAAACAAACAAACAAACAAAAAAGACCAGATAAAATTGGAGAGTGAAAAGTACAATGAAGAAATTTAAAATTCACTACAGAGACTCAACTCCTGAATCACATTGGCAGAAGAAAGAATCAGAAGTTGAATACAGGTGAACTGGGATGAGTCTGAGGACAAATTCAAAGAAGAATGAAGAAAAGTGAGCAGAATCTCAAAACCTGTGAAACAAAATCAAGCATATCAGTGTAAGAATAATGAGAATGCCAGAAAGGAAGAGAAAAGGCGTGGGAAGAATATTTGAAGAAATAATGCCCCTCCCCAATTTCCAAATTCGATGAGATGCATCCAAAATGTTCAATAAATTCTTAGTAGAATAAACTCAGAAATTCACACTTGGATACATTACAATCAAACCATCCAAAATGAAAAAAGGAAATCTTGAAAGCTGTAAGAGAAAAGCAATATATCATGAGAAAGAGATCCTCAGGTAGTTTAACTGCTGATTTTTCACTGTGACCCATGGTGGACAGACACAGTGAGATAATGTATTTGAAGGGCTAAATTAAAGACTGTCAATCAAGAATTCTATTTCCAGCAAAACTGCCTTTAAAAATTAAAGAAACCTTGGGCCCACCTGTAATCCAAGGACTTGGGAGGGTGAGGCAGGAGGATCACCACAAGTTGAGGCCAGCCTGGTCTATACAGTGAGACCCTGTCTCAAAAACAAACAAAAAACATACCAGAAAACTGAGACCATTAGGGCAAACCACTAGTCCCCAAATCAGTGAGAGACAGGAAGGTATAGAGAATCACAACTTTCTGGAGCACAAGCCAAGAATAAAAAACTTTCACAGGAAACAGTGGGATTAAGAAAATTTAAGCTGTAACTAATAGAGCAGTGGAGGCTTGAGGTGAACAAGCTTGACACTTTAAAAACTTCAATGGGGTCAGAAATTGGAGAGTTTTATGAGTTTTATGATTAGGAATTATTTTTATGAGTTTTACGATTAGGAATCTTACAAGTTTCTGGTAGTGATAACTGAAGAAAATTCCCTCATACTTCCACCAAGGGGAGCGGAAAAGTAGCCATTTTGAACTATGCCCAGAACATTCTCTTATCCTTGACAAGGCCTGCCCTTGAGAGAAAGTATTATAGCTCAACCCACTGGCTTTTACTATAGCCTAACTGACCAGCGGAATGGAAGGAAGATACCCAATATCTGCCTCTTCTAGCTTCTGATTTGAGGATGAAAACACACAATTCTAGTCCACTCTAGCATTCCTGTCTCACCCAAGGGAATAAACTAAGAAACACTTATGGTTTATATCTAGCTGTCCCCCTAAAGCCTCATGTGATCACAGTTGTGGCTTTTGGAAGGCAGTTGGATTAAGGGGACATTATTTGCTGACTTCTGTTTGTGGTAGGGTCTGGTTGGAGGAGGCAGGTCCCTCAGTGATCTGCAGGGAATGTCTCCCTTCCTTCCCAGCTTCTTCCTTTCTCTCTCTGCTTCCTGGATGCCATTACTTGAACAGTTCTCTTTGGCCATGACCCTCTGACATGCTGCCTTTTCTTTAGAGCTGGTCAACTGTGAACTGAAACGAACTTCTCCTCCTTAAATTGTAAGTATCAGGTATTTTGTCCCAGAGACAATAAAAGTGACTAAGATGATTTACCAGATCACAGGTCAGGGGCACAGGCTCCCTAAAAATCTAAGGCCTAATCATAACACCTTAAAATATTTTCTTCTCACATCTTGCTGACTCTTCTACAGTATTCCGGCTTTATAGACTAGCAGGGGTGTTATGGTTGATACATTGTATCAACTTGGATAGTCTGGAGCTTTGGCTGAGTGATTCAGCAGGAAGCCAGGGTGCTTACTTTGTATATACATCCTGAGCCTGTGGAAGAGGAGGGCATGGAGATTGTGTGAGACCTAAAGGCCCCTGGGTGGAGGTAGCCTGTGTACAACATAAGGGAAGGAAAGAGGCTGCTTGCTGCCATTCCTCCCTTTTTTGCTCGTTGTTTTTGCTGTGTTCTGCTGCCATGAATGTTTGCCCTCTACCTCTGAACTAGCCAAGTATGAACTGAAACCTCCACAAACTGTAAGCTAAATAAACCTTTCCTTCCTTCATTTTGGGTGTTGGGTATTTTGTCTCAGCAAGGAGAGAAAAGTAACCAAGACAAGGGGTTAAAAGAGGAAAAGCTCCATTTCTCAGACCTTATTTAAGAAGTCTTTAGAAAATCCCAAAGACAACAGGGGAGACAAAAAACAAGGACACTGGAGAAAATCTTAGCTTCTGACCCAGATAGCAAAGGCAATCAATAAACACGGCCTAACTTCTAATCGATTCAACTTCATACTAAAGGTCTATTTCCTGTTATTTTTATCCAGTGCATAATGTCCAACTTTGAACAAAAATATTGAGGTGTACTACAAAACAAAAACTACACAATTTAAAGAGACAGAATAAGCAGCACAATCAGATTCAGATTTAGGGATTATCAGATGGGAATTCAAAATAGCTGGAATTAATATGCTAAAGGGCTCAGTGAAGAATGCAGACAACATGTGAAAACGGATGGATAATGTAAGCAGATACAGAAACTCTAGGGCTGATGATACAGCTCAGTGGTTGTAGTGGAGTGATAACTGGTGGTCAATTTATAACCCCCAGCTGAACTGAGTAAGCATGGTGCTGGGTGTGGGAGACCAACCTGGGGATTGTTGCCAGCAGCATAAGAGGCAGAACTGGAGAAGGAAAAGTTATGGGAGTGGAAAAAGGCTGTTGGAGCGGGTGGAAGCTGTTGGTTGTTTTGGAGGAGCTCGTCATGCTGACTTTCCTGATAAACTTGGCTATTTTCATCCTCCAAGGAGCTCAGAACCTCGCTGGCACTGAGAATGGCTTTGGTTCACTTTGGAGGAGCTCTGGTCCTCACTTTGAGCATCACTTTCTGGCTCCGGAGGGGAAGACAGTGTGTTGCTGGTCTCTAGGAGAAGCTTGCTGTGTTGGCTTCCATGATGGGAACTCAGCCGTCTTGATCTTCAGAGGAGCTTGGCACCTCACTGTTGCTGAGGATGACTGTGGTACCCTTTGGGGGAGCTCTGGTTCTTCGGAGCGTTGCTTCCTGGCTCCAGTGCAGATCCTTCAGCCTGCTAGCACAGATCCTTCATCCTGCTGGCACAGACTTTCTAGATTCCACCACTGACCTTTGGGCCTTCCCAGCGTGAAACAGGCCTGCGTGAGATATTGTTATGGGCTCTTGGCCTCCAGGTGGATTCGTGGGGGGAATTGTTATGAACTCTAGGTCTTAAGCTGGACTCATGCAGGACATTATTGCAGGGGTCTTAGTGTGTGGACAGATTCCCTGCACTCTTTTGTATATCGTTGTTTGGGTGACTATTATAAATAATCATATAAAGTATGTGTCCTATAGTATATATTGTTCCCTTGCAAAAATATTGCCCAAACCAACACAGTAGTAGAGCACTTGTCTAGCATGTGCAAGGTCCTAGGTTCCATACCCAGTACCATAAGAAAAAAAAAAAGAGGAAGAAATGAAAAAAGAAACTCTAAGAACAAATCAAAAAGAAATGAAAGAAATGCTAGAAATTTAAAAATACTGTATCACATGACTTGGGTCTAGAGTGTATTCATTTCTTCTAGATTCTCCAATCTATTGAAATACAGGTTTTAAAAATAGTTCTCAATAACCCTCTAGATTTCAGTGTTACCTGTTGTAACAACCCCTTTTTATCTCTAATCCTATTGATTTGGATCTTCTTTATTTGGTTAGTTTAGGTAGAAGTTTATCAATCTTCTTTATCTCTTCAAAGAGCCAACTCTTTGATTTGTCCTTGGCTTTGTGCTTTCATTTGGTATTTCATTGAGTTAAGCTCTAATCTTTGTTATTTCTCTCTGCTGGGTTTGGTTTTGCTTTGTTGCTTTTTTTTAAGACTTTGAGATACATCACTGGATTATTTATTTGAGACCTTTTTGAGTTTTGATGTTTACACTAACAGCTATAAACTTCCTTGTTAGAACTACTACCGTACATATCCTGGTATGTTATGTTTCCCTTTTTATTTGAATCTAGGAATTGTTAAAAAATTTTGCCCTGATTACTTCAATGACCAACTAAACATCTAAAGGTGAATTATTCAAACTTTCTTTGGTTTCTCTTGCTATTGATTTCTAATTTCATTCTATTCTAATCTGATGAGATGTAAGAAATTACTTTTTTATTCATTATGACTTGGTCTATGGTCTATCTATTTTGGAGAACAGTTTTTGGGATAATGAGAATAATGTGCATTCTGTAGTTGTTATATGGAATATTCTGTGGATATTTGTTAAGTCCATTTGATTAAATTTAATCCTGATATTTTTGTGGGGTTTTTTAGGGGGGATCTGGATAGCCTACTTATCAAAGAATGGAGTATTGAAGTCACTTTCTATTATTAGACTGAGATCTATGTGTCACTTTTTGTCTATTAAGAGTTTTGCTTTCTAAATTACATGTGTTGCCATTTGTTTCAAATATATTTATTATTGTTATGTCTTCTTGGTATATTGTCCCTTTTTACCAGTATGTAGCGACCTTCTTTGTCCCTTCTGCATACTTTGTCTTAATGTCCATGTTAAATATGAATAAAGCTATTTCTTCTTACTTTCAGAAAAAAATACTGTATCAGAAACAAAAAAAAATGCCTTAGAAGTTCTTATCAATAGGCAAGATATAACTGAGGAAAGAATCTATGGGCCTGAAACTATTTTATCAGAAACTTCCCAAAGTATAAGAAAGTGGGTGAAAGAGAGAGAGAGAGAGAGAGATGATACCAAAGAACAGTGGGACAATTATAAATGGTCAAACAGAAACATTTAACAAGAATACCAGAAAGAGAAAGGAATAAAATAAATATTTGAAGGAATGACTATGAATTTTCCAAAATTTAATGCTAGACACTGAATTATAGGTCCAGGCATACCAGAGAAATACAAGCTGATAAATACCAATACCAGTTAGGCATATCATGTTCAAGCTGCAGAACATCAAAAAAGGGCAAAAAATGGCCAATAAGAAAATATATTCAATAAGTTATTAAATAAATGCAGATTAAAAACTACGAGATATACCACTTTATATCCATCAAGATGGCTAAAACCAATAAGACAAATATATGTCTGGGGAGAGTATGGAGAAATTAGAGACATCATATGTACCAGCTGGAACATAAAATGGAGTAGTCATTTGGAATGTTTGTTTTCAAGTAGTCCTGTTATGTTGCTCAGGCTGGCCTCAAATTCCTAGGCTAAAGCGATGGTTCCTCCTCAGCTTTCTGAGTAGTGAGACAAGTGCATGGCACCATGCCTGGTGCAGCATCCACTTTGGAAAACATTTTTTGTTTTCAGCAATTCAAGAAGTTAGAGCTATCATAAAACCCAGGAATTCTACAGTCATGTATCAAGTCCGCCAGAAAATGTATACACACATCAGGAAAAGAAAAACTTGTACAAATATTGTAATACTAAATATCTTGAGACATCATGAAATGAATGCAAGTTACCTTTGGCCCCTACAATTACAAGAGGTGCCCAAAGTGGTGGCCATTGGTTTCCAGACATTTATTAGTTCGGTGAACTGCTGCTTGGGTAACTTGGGTCATTGAGATTGCTGCACGTGCTTCTCTAAGGGCCGGCAGTGTTGTGAGTTTTCCAGGATATACAACATCCTTTAGAGTTCCCCACATGAGGGTAACATCATCTGTTGGAAAAACAACATACTATTTTTCTTTTATTAAAGAGTGTAAGGGTGTATACATTCTTGGGCAGACTCTGGATATATAATATGATACATATAATATAGATATAACAGTCTCCAAGATAATAGAAAAAATATGTTCATACAAAAACTTGCACATGAATTTTCATGGTAGTATTATTTAGAATAGTCAAAAAATAAAAACAACTCAATGTCCATCAGATGGAAATGGGTAAATAAAGTATATGTACATTGGAATAGTCTTTGGCCAAGAGTGAAGTACTCATACATACTCGAATATGGAAACTGAACATAAGAGAAAAAATCACACATTATATGATTCCATTTGCATGAAATATCCAAGTAGGAAAGTCCACAGAGGCAGAAATGAGATCATTAGTTTCCAGGAGCTGGGTGAAAGAGGGAATGAGGAGAGACTACTAATGCATATGGGTTTTCTTTTTCAGGTGATGAAATATCCTGATATTTGATAGTGGTAATGGTTGCACAAGTTGTACACATATTGGAAACCACCTAATTGCACACTGTAAAAGAGTAGATTTATGGTTATGTAAATTAGATCTTAAAGGATTATTTGCTAAAAGGATAATCTATGTCACTCCACACGGAGAAATTACCAAGCATCTACCCATGTACCAGGAGGCACGAGTAGACTCGGCTGACAAGACAGGTGGTGACAAATGGTCCTCATCCTGAGACAAACTAGTCTGTTAATGAGAGCAAACATATCACGAGATAATTGCAATACAGTATGCTGAGGCTGTGAAGGTTTTAATGTTCACATGCAGAAGTGAGACAAAGGAGGCGACGTAATCGTCTCTTCGACAATTAGGGTATGCCTTCTTTTTTTTTTTTTTTTTTTTTTTTTTTGCGGTACTGGGGATTGAACTCAGGACCCTGCGCTTGCTAGGCAGGCGCTTATTCCACTGAGCTATATCCCCAGCCCAAGGGTATGCCTTCTTAACGGGTGGAGTTTCAAGCTTGGTCTGGAAAGAAAAATAATAGTTTTCAGGGTGTATACAGGGAAAGAAAATTCTAGACACCAAAAAAAGAGAGGAATATGTAAATACGCTAACCCAAAATAGACACTATTAAAAGTCAATTTGATAATGTAGTCTTAACCAACTCTCTGAAACCAAACTGAGTTTCCTTTGCTGAGTTACACGCCGAGAATCACTGCGAACAAACCACAGAAGATCAGGTTTCTGTGGGTGGAGATGCCTCTGTAGCTGTAAAGGGCATAGTCTGGTGAGAGGAAAAAGACCCGTAACATCACCACATGAGTAAACAAACTCCAATAGTAAACACCATAAATAAGAGCACAGCAGTAACTTGTGGAGTATATAATTAACATTATGAATAAGATTAAGTGCGTCTGTGTGCTGAGGTAATGTAAATACCCCCATCCACTAATCAGACCAAATAATAACTCCAACATAACTTATCTGAGTAAATAAAAGCATTTATTGTTTTCCTTTCCTGACAGCTAACTAATCAGCCCTCATTCATAAAGGGAACATAACTATGATTAAATATAAATTCCAGATAGGAAAGAATCGTTTTACAACTTTGCCAGCTGATTAGACACATAGGCACGACGTTGTTACCTACCCCCCTTCTGAGGCAGACTTCATCAATCTGGAAAATGAAGCCAGACCACTGATTGGAGGGCAAACCTGAAAAGGATTAAACACTTAGCATGGCATTCTAAAATACTGTAATTACAGTGCAATTAACCATACTGCATATTAAACGTGCAACTCTGAAATGTGTTCAGACTCCCCAATTATAACTAGTTATTCTTCAAAGATTTTTGCCGCCCACATTGAATTTCTCTAGTGCTTCTTTGTTATAATTCAGGTTTGACAGTCACTAATATATCTAAAAGGACTGTTAATAAAAAGTAGACATTCTTTACTGTAAACCTAACACATGCATGCCAGGTAATACCTGACCATTAGCAGTAATCATCATATTTCAGACAGGCAGATCTATTACACAATTGGACTTTGCCCTCTTTAAAACATATTTAATGGTCAGCTATGAAGACACTGAAATTGAAGCAGGGGTACAGGCCTCACTGGGGATCTGGTAACCTGTATCTGCTCTGGATTTTTCCAACTGGGAAAGTTGCTTGGCCTTTCTAAATTTCAATTTCCTCATTGGTCAGTTGGGGCTTATAGTTACTCAGGATTGAAGGGAGAACTATACAAATCTTACCAAACAGGAGAATTCTACAAAAATTTTGGGTAGTTATTCTACCCAAATCTAAAATGTTATTCTATAATGGGTATTTTGTATCCCAAAAGAGGGCTCAGTGAAAAGGGATAGACAAAGATGTTTGTAATCATGCTTCAAGCCAAGAATGATATTCAAAATATCTGGTCACAGCTCTCATCAATCAGAAAGAAATATATTTTAAGAACTTAGTATAGCCTGTCAAGTACAGATAGATTTTAGATCACCATGATCTCATAGCAGCAGAGAATTTTGAAAATAGAATAGGAAATGGCAGAAATTGTTGAGAAAAAATACCTCCCAACTGATAGTATTTTAACTTTCTATTTATGCCAGAATTTCTACAAGAGAGGTATTCATCACACTTGAGACTATGTAATTTTTTGTCAACTCTGCCAGGCAAACCCATAAGAGGAAGAAACAAGTCTGTCTTATTCATCTCTATATTCTCAGCCAGCACGATGACTGGGATGGGAACTCAATAATTGTTGAATGAATCAATGAATGGACAAGGGAATGAGTGTAATCCAACTCTATTGTACAATGGCCAGATAAATCCAGAATTCTAGGGGACATAATTTAAGAGAGGTTTAAATAAAGGAGTGAGGCCACCATTGAGGAAAATGAGAACAATTAGCCTAGGTAGAGATTTCATGGTGTAGTAGATATCTCAAATATTTTTCTGTATGAAAGTTCATATCAAATTATATGGAACATAGCTGAAATATTACTGACAAGTTTATACTGCTAAATGCTTACATGAGAAAATAGAAAAGGTCTCATACCAATCATGTAAAGGATTATTTCAAGGAATTAAAAAATATAAGAGCAAATTAAATCCAAAACAAGCAGGAGGATGGAAATAATCAAGACAGGAGAAGAAATAAAATAAAAAAACAGAAAATAATTGACAATATCAATAAAGCAAAAGCTGCTTCATTGAAAAACAGCCAATAAAATCCATAAACCTCTAGCAAGGCTGAGAGAAAATAAAAACCATCAGTATCAGGAATGGTACCAAGAGTACAACTGTAGCCATTAAAAGTATAATAGAGATTAAATAACAAATAGGTAAAAAAAAAATCATGACATAAAGATAATTGGAAATACTTCAAGATAAGTGAAAATAAAAATATCAAAATCAAAATCATTGAGATGTGGTGAAATCCATGCTCAAAGGAAAATTTATAGCTGACCATGGTGACATTAAAAACAGAGATTTCAAGTGTATATTTTAACTATGCAGCTTAATGAATGAAAAAGATCAAACTAAACCCAGTGCCAGTGAACCCAAGGAAATGATAAAGATTAAAGATAAACTAAACCATCAGAAAAGTATGATTAGTAAAACAAAAAATTAATTATTTGAGCAAAGAAACAAAATCAACATTAGCTAGAATGAGCAAGAAAAAAAGAAAAGATTTAATTGTTAAAATAAAAAATAAAGTGGAGACATTATTACTAAATTTACCAAGAAATTGTAAGAAAACACCATGAACTGCCACATGCTAAAAATTAAGTGCCTGAACAAAATGGCTAAGTTCTTATAAACACACAAACTAACCAAAACTCTCTCAAGAAGAAATAGAAAATCTGAATAGATCTAAAATGAGAGATGAAACCAGTAATCACAAATTACTGAACAAATAAAAGCCAAGGATTTGATGACCTCATTGGTAAATTTTACCAATCATTAAAGAAAGAATTAACATGAATTTTTTTGAACTTCATAAAATAGGAGATAGGGAACATATCCTAACTCTTTCCATGAGGCCAGCATTACCTTGATACCAAGCCAGACAACGACAACATGTAAAAAGAAACCATAGGCTAAAAGTCCTAGACAGAGTAATTAGGCAAGAAAAAGAAATAAAATTATTCACGTTGGAAAGGAAGAAGTAAATCTGTCCCTATTCTCAGATGACATGATTTTATATATAGAAGATCTCAAAGATTTCACAAGGAAAACTACCTGAGCTAATAAATGAATTGACCAAAATTAGACAATATAGAATTAACACATAAAAATTTGTTGTATGATTATAAATAAGCAATGAATAATCTAAGAGGAAATAAAGATAACAATCCCTTTAATAATAGTATCAAATAAATTACTTAGGAATAAATCTAGCCAACACATAAAAATTTGTTGTATGATTATAAATAAGCAATGAATAATCTAAGAGGAAATAAAGATAACAATCCCTTTAATAATAGTATCAAATAAATTACTTAGGAATAAATCTAGCCAAGGTCATATAAGACTTATGCAGTGAAAATTACAAAACATTGCTAAGACTTAAATAAGTGGGAAGTTAGCCAATGTTCAAGTGTTGGAAGACTTACTATTCTTAAGATGGCAAAATTTCCCAAAGTTATCTTCTGTGAATGCAATAACTGTCAAACTCTCAATGGCCTTTTTGCTGAGAAATAGAGAAAATCATCCTTCGGAAACTTCAAATGATCCAGCAATTCCCCTTCTGAGTATATTCTGCCTGAAAATTGAAAGCAGGGTCCAGAGGAGATATTTGTACACTCATGTTCCTAGCAGCACTATTCACCAAAGGATGAATCAACAGAAGTTTCCATTAGTATATGAATAGATAAGCAAAATGTGGTCCATAAATACAATGAAATGTTATTCATCCTTAGAAATGAATTTCTGGTGCATACCACAACATAGAAAAATCTTGAAAAGATTATGGTGTAACCATACAGCTGGTGGGTTCTTTCAACCCAGGAAGAACTACAGGGTGGGAGTCAAAGGACGACTGAGCAAAAGCACTTATTTTAGAGCAAAACCAAAAAGCTGCATTTATCGCAAAGCTGAAACAAAAAGCTCCCACCCAATGCCAGGAGAAGACTCAAGTGGGTTGCCAAAGGGACATTTTGTCTAGGGGGTTTTATACACACAAATGACTACATTTCAGAGAAGTTGAGATCAGTCTACGGGGTTACAAGCAGGAAAGTTGACTTAGAAGTCGGCCTATAGGAACTCAGGATATGTAGCATGCATGCTTTTGTCACCATTATTGGAACTTTCAGCAGAACAAAGACATTCTTTAGAGATGTGATTTTCTGGGCAAGAAAATCCTGCTAATCCAATGAGGCCCTTGTCTGCTGAGCTTCCAGGGTTCTGGCTTTAGCCACTGTCCTTTCCTGTATCTCCTCTAGCTGCTGGTCCTGTCCATGGAGCTCTCTTTGCCAGAACACTTGCCTTACGACCCCTCCCCTCATGGCCCAGTATCACGTGAGAAAATTTTTCACCTTTCTGTAGGGACCCTGCTCATCCTAACGCATATAGCCCAACCATGAATGTGGAGGGCTTGCAATTCAGACTCCTCCAATCTCTTCTCATCTCCTTGCTTCAATAAGTAAAGAAGTCAAATGAAAAAATACTGTTGATTCCACTTACACGAAGCACCTACACAGTCACATTCATAGAAACAAAATAGGCTGTGGTTGCTAAGGACTGGAGGAATGAGAGAGTGAGAAGTTGCTGCTTAATGGTTAGTTTGAGTTTTATGAGGTGAAAAGAATTCTGGGAATGGATGGCGATGATGCTTGCATAACAATATGGAAGTACTTAGTACCACTGTGTTGCACCCTTACAAATGGTTATGATGGTAAATCCTGTTGTGTGTATTTTACTATAATTTAAAAGCTGAAAAAAAATTCCTTTTCCCAAAATTCCTCCTGGTGAGGATACAGAGAAACTGGACCACTCATACACTGATGATAGAAAATGTAATCTAGTGTAGGCGTTCCAGAAAACAGTTCGGAGTTTTCTTTCTTTTCTTTTTGCTTCCAGAACTAGGGATTGAACATAGAGTCTTTGAAATGAGCTATATCCCCAGCCCTTTTCTTATTTTTTAAATTTTGAAACAGGGTCTCACTAAGTCTTAAGCTGAAGAGGTTGGGCTGGAACTTGCAATCCTCCTGCCTCAGCCTCCCAGAGCGCTGGGATTACAGACATATAGCACCATGACCAGGTGAAGTTTCTTACAAAACTATTTCAACTACCATAGAACTCAGCAGTTACACCTGAGCATTTATCTCAGAAAAATAAAAACTTATGGGCACAGAAAAACTTGCTGAGTTCATAGCAAAGATATTTGTAATAGCTCTGGAAACAACCCAGACACCCCAAATACTGTGGGATATTACTCAGCAGTGAAAAGGAAAGACTCTTGATAGAATCTGTTCTACACCAACTTGGATAGATCTCCAGAGCAAAGAAAGCCAATCTCGTGCATCCTAAATGATTCCATTTGTAAAATATTCTGGAAATAACAAAATTATATAAATGGAGACCAGATCAGTGATGCTAGGTTGGTGGTAGAAGCAGAAGAGATTTGGCTATAAAAGCTCAATAGAAGGAATCCTTATGGTGATTGAACTGTTCTGTATTTTGTCTGTATCAATGTCAATATTCCAGTGTAAAATTATTTTTATCATTTTGGGAGATTGTACCATTGAGGGGGTATGAGAAAATCAGTCTGTATTGTTTTGCAGTGGTGTATGATTTACAATTTTCTCAAGATAATTTTAATGAAATATACAGTTATTTTTCATCCAAAATGTGATTTGTTAATGTGCAGTGTGTTCATTATTGTACTTTTTATGAAATGGTACAGATTTTTTAATTCCCTATTTTAATTTTAAATAGAGTAAATGTTTATGGTTATAACCCACTTAAAGAAAAGCTCTTTGGGGAGCCTTAATAATTTTCAAGAACCTTGTGCTGACACGAAACAGTTTGGAACTGTCCCTCTGCCACGGACCAGTAGATTCAGGGTTATTCATCCATCATAGCAAGACATGAGTGGAAGCATTTAACTCGGACCCCAGGCATCTTCTAAGAATTAGTAAACAGAGAGCAACTAAAATATAATTTGTTTCCCCCTCTCTTCATCTGCATAGCAGCTGCCTAAGCCAAGGAAGTGTGTATAGTACCCAAGAAGTTTGCCTTGCATAGGTAAAGTGGAATACAAAAAGCATAAAATCTGAAATAGCTGACACTATTTTCATGATAACTGTACAGCCCTGCAATGTGTTGCTTAGCCACATAGGGTTTTTTCAGGCATTACTAAAACCCCAGAAAGCCTATGGTATTTTAAATGGTTTGTAGTTGGGAGAACTGATAGGAAGAGAACCTTGGGAATGGCAGCAGCTCTAACCAAAACCTAATTTAGTGCAGTTCCTAAAACAGAGTATCTCTGCATGGATCATTCTGCTAAAGACCTTGGCTTCTAATTTTAAAAAAATATGACTGATGCTGAACTCACACCGGAATCTAATTTGGAAGAAATGTCAATACAATTTTAAGTAAAATGGTCAAGGACTGCTGGCATTGTTCACATTGTGTTAATACACCATTATTATGCACATTCAAGACAAAACCACTGTAATAAATCGCCTGAGACTTCAGTGTCTGTCTAGATAACTGTTACCTTTTCAATAGGTTGCCTACAGAAAGGGCAAGCCGGTCCACTTAAGCTCCTGAGAAACCTGACAGTCAGCATCATCCAATTGGCCTGTCTCTACAAAATACATTCCATACTATATTTTAAAATAGCACTCACTTACTAATGTATGCACGATAGTTCTCTCTCTAAATTGAACTGTAGGCAAAGCATAATGGTTTTTCTTGAGTTTGCCTCAGATTAAATTATCTCCAAATGCTATTTAGCTGTTGCATTGCTATTAACCTTATAAAGAGGTCAGATAGATACTAATAGAGAACCTCAGCTCTCCCTCCTGTAGAGTTCTTTTCCCTTCCAGGCATTGTGGCCTCATCAAATTATCTGCATAACATTTCACACTTGTCTATTTCTTATCCTAACTGAGTGTTCTCAACACCATCACCAACTCCAGGAAAATAAAATGCAGTATGTGGTTAAAAATGAGACACAGTAGAGCAAAGGGGGAAATACATCTTAAATATTTTCTTTCAGAAGAACTGTATGATTTATAGGTAAAAGTGAGAATACTTGCCTTACAGCAAATATTTTTCTGCTTTTGTATTAAGTATAATTGATAAAATAAAATTTAAGACATAAAAGTCCTGAGAGCTGTACCTCCTGCTTCGCTGACCCAGCATTCTCACTGGGAGTTTTCTCCCAAGTAAAAAACTGGACATCTGAGAATTAACCCATTTGGGAGTGGATGTGGAGTTCATGAGCTCCCTCAGAATTCTAGACTGGATGCTACGCTATGCTGCTGGTAGGATCTAGAGCCAGAAAGCCTCAAATCAAACTTCAGCACTGACATAAATTAGGCTACCTCCCTCGCCCTCAGCTATCTTTACTATAAAATGGAAGTAATAGTCTGCAGGGTAGGTTTGTTCTGAGACTAATTGTGACACTGCAGTGTGCTATGATGCGGACGTAGCTACCAGATCCTCCTGAATATCTCATAGGTATCTACTGGACAGAGGATGTGAAATCAGCAGACTTTGAGTTCAGCAACTGAGAAGTCACTAGACAGCAATACCTATAAATGGAGACGATTGTGTGAAGCCCACAAGGGAAACTGCCTCTGACATGATATCGATCTTTCTGCAATTCCGGGATTGTTATCCCTTCTCTCATTTAAACCTTGCACTGGGCCTTTGTTCTTCTTCTGATGCTGCACTCCAGTTTCCACCTGCTCTCACTGCAGTCACACATGTCGTTTCTCCTCCCTGAAACCATCTCCCTTACAGCATTTGCCTGGAAGCACCCCTTACCCTTCTGGTTTTCTCCTGAGCCTCATCGCTTTCTCAAGAAGGCCTGTCTTGAGGTTCCCAAATCCAGGGTTTAAATTTTTTCTCCAAGTATGGACTAAACTGAAATAAAAATCACAATATGCTTCTCACCATACTCTATAGAAGGAAAGAAAGGACACCAAAAGCAGCTCTTCCAAATAAAATCGCTGCCGCAAGTTGAATATTGAGCTGTATGGAAAATGCTCTCTGCTCTGCGCATTTTCGCCTGTGTAGCAGGTCGCACTACGCACCGGCTTTAAGAAACCACAAAACAAGCAGTGAGCGAATCACATATTCAGTTGTCAGTAAACAACATAAAACACGTCTCTGTTCTAGACTGGCTGCGCACCACCAGACGCTCCAAATGACTCAAGTGCGGCCTCCCGCCGGGCGCTGTGATACTGAGACCATCGTTGGCCTACAGGCACAGGGCCTACATGTCCAGGGCACCCAGAAACATCATTAGTCCAGCCTTTGACACCACTCTCAGATCCATGGGCTCTATCTTGCCTCCCTCACTAGAAATGTTCTTTCACCTCCTCCTGCCTTGCCAAACAGCCCTCCGCGGTCTCCACGGCCACTACTGTCCAGAGTTGCACTCGACTGAGCTGTTGAGAACACAGCCCGCAGTCTCTCTGAACCTTACTGACTGTTCGCTGGACTAAGTCAGTTGCATGCATAATGAGCCTCTGCAAACAGGTTTTCCCAGGCTGAAGTATGTAAACTGTTGCCTCCAGCATTTATTAAAAGGCTTCTTTCGGTTGGTTCCCTGGTTATTTTTCTTATTCATTTACACTTCTCCTGGAGGGTGCTTCTCTTTTATTTCTGCTAATATTAGCACGTGCTTATCGCACCACTTAAGCAAGATGGCCTGATGGGCATATCCATCCAGCAGCTCTTCGCATCCGCTTCAGGAAGGGAGAGTGAGGCAGAGCACAGGGAAGGGCTACACCGGATGGCAGGGGTAACTAGTAACGGGATCTACACGAGGTCTGGTCATCTTTTCTTCTTCTTCTTCCTCCTCTTCTTCCTCTTCCTCCTCTTCCTCCTCCTCCTCCTCCTCCTCCTCTTCCTTGGAAATGCTTCTTCTTCCTCTTCCTCTTCTTCCTCTTCTTCCTCTTCTTCTTCTTCACCCACTGAGCCAAATCTTTAGTCCTTTTCATTTTAGGATAGAGTTTCATTAGGTTGCCCCTGATGGTCTTAAACTTGATCCTTCTGCCTCAGCCTCTGGAGTAGCTAGAATTATAGTCATGAGCCATCCTCCCTTGCAGGGCAATTGCTTTTGAAAACCAATGCTCCTTGGGAAACGAGTGTGTGATTTTCTCTCACCAATCCTCAAATGGCATCACCTCAATTTCTATTCATTTGCTTCCTCCAATTGAAAAATGTTTTATGCAGTACTTATAGCAATAAAAAACAAGACAGGCAAAGTCCTTCATCTCCTTTGGAGGGAGAGGAAAAAAATGAACAAAGAAACAGATGCTGTGCAGAGAATTAAAATCACTGCACAGGATAGTACCTATATGTTTGTATTATACTGTGTGGTTAGGAAACACACTTTGAAGGGATGATATTTACACTTAAGCCTAAATCACAGAAAGCCAACTAGGTGAAGATCCAGGACAACATTTCAAGAAGGAATAATTATTATGAAAGCCCTAAGAATAAGCTTACAATCTTTACCCTACACTACCATATTTTCATGTTCAACTATTTTCTGAAAACTTAATTAAATTTTTGAAGATGGAGATACTACAAACACCCAACACTAAGACACCCAGTGGTGTACTGTGAAGAACACGGGATTTAGATTTCGTCCACTGACTGTGCAGGACTAGAGATGAAGGCCCAGTTAATAGTCATCATCTCTAACCTGGGTGCAGTGGCATGGACCTGTGTGCCAGCACTCACGCGACTGAAGCAGGAGGATCTTTGGAGCCCAGGGATTTGAGGCCAGCCTGGGCAAGAGAGCAAGACCTTGTCTTGAAAATTTAAAAAAAGCCATCAATTCTTACTTCAGTCTGGCTCTAATGTCATTACTCAGTGACATTAAGTAATTACTGTTAATTCTGCTTAGGTATAAAATGGCATGGTGGTGATGATTTTTAAAAGCTCTTACAGAATGTATGTAGAAGCATTTCCAAGTGCCATCAGACCACGGGGAAGGATACATGACACAAGATATGCAAAGTGCTAGTGTAGCTGAGTGACAGGCTACACGCCTGTGCACCAAACTGTCGTCACTACTTTTTCTTGTGACTGACAACGTCTGTGAGAGTTTTCTTCGAGTCATTTCCCTGCAGAGGAAACAGAAATGGTAAGGTTGCTCTGGGATGAAAACAATATAAAGATGGTGGGTGGAGGCTGGCAATCTGGGGAATCCCAATCTTTGAGGAAAATGAGGCATTGGAGAGCTTGTGGAGACTCTGCAAGAAAGGCAGGAGAAAGCCAGGGGGCAGAGATACCCCGTCAGCCCAGAAAAAATTGCAGGCTAGCACGAATAATGAATAATATCAAATTGTACAGTAACATCAAGTAAAAGAAGGATTAAGAAGTGTTCATTGCGCTGACTAACCAGAGGTTTCAATGAAGGCATTGGGTCCATCCAGTACCACAGTGGACACCGACCTCGGATTTCAGGAGCTAAAGTGTGGATGGGCAGGGAGGAACTAAGAAAGGGGACCAATGTCTTAAGTAGCTTTCTTGTGCAGGGAAGGGGAGGAGAGCAGTGTCTAAGAAGGAATTTGAGCGTGTGAATGGGATACGGAAACGTCTCAAGCCTAAGTCGAGGAAGAACTTGGTAGTCACGTCATTTACTAATGCTGAACCTTTGTAGGTCACATTCATAAAATGGGATAATAACTGAGAGAACCTTCCAGGACTTGAGCATCATAGGACAGTACTCAGTCAGCTGTTGAATGGCATGTTTCTTTTAAATAGGTGTTTACTCCTAAATGTTCAATGTCCAAGCAGCCATAACCAAGAAACATTATATCCTCACTAGTACAGAGCAAAAGACAGGGATCAGAGTAAAATACCTTGTGAGTACAATCAGCAGATAACACAAGCCATTTTTTTTCTGGTGGGCGCGGATAAGCAGTGCTTTATTCTGCAAAGTAAATGAGCATGCGACTATTTTTTATTCATGGTAAACAGGAAAAATATTTGAAGCCTAGTAATACGTAGCCAACAGATTGTACATGTTACAAAGGCAAATGTAATAATAAAAGAAGTGAATTCTATAAAAATTAAATAATGAAAATGGTATTCAGAAACCCATTAGCAAGAAACTGTGGTGTTAGAAAAAGTAGCACTTTGAATGTAAGCAAAGACCCCTGCTTTTAAAATCCTTAATGAAGATGAGTCCAAATAAATAAATAAATAAATAGAAGTACTAAAAGCCATGGGAAAGACTTGAAAATCAAACTGTCAAAAAAAAAAAAAATGCAACCTGCCGCCTTGATGCCCATAATGGACCCTGAAGTCAATACAGGGCATGTTAGTTAAATTGCTGCAAACCACAGCTAAGTGGAGGTGGGAGGTGCATATGTGTGTCTATTATGGTAAGCTCCCCCCGTCACTGAAATCACAGTCTACTGCTTGAACTAAAAAATTTTAAAACTCCTTATTCTAGTTTGAACCCAGTCGGTGAAGATTTCTTTCTGCGCTTCCTCTTCACTATCTCCAGCCAAGTGACTGCTAAGAACTGAACTGACTTCTGTCATTTAATGTTTTATCATAAGTTTTGGCCACTGCGGTCCTTTGCCCGGAGTGAGAGAGTCTGCTTAGGGAAGGACAGTCGGGGACACGGAGGTCCTTGCAATCGCACCGAGTGGATGCAAGAGATCAGTTTGAAGTAAAGCTTTTTCCTGGCTCCCAGTTCACTTTCCCAGAGATCTGGGTGTGAGTGGCCAGATCTTTCTCCCTTTTCCTAAGAGCAGGCCTGAGCTTGGAGGACGTGGAGAGACACTGCCTCTCGGGGTCAGTAAGCCCAGGAGAGTACATGATGGCTCCTTACCAGCCCAGAGGTTGTGAGCCCAGGGGCAGTGCCGTGAATGTGGGTTTAGTAAGGCCCCAAAATGAGTGTGAGCATCTTTCCCCTATCCAAAAGAGAGTTAGAGAAATCAAAACTAAAATATAATTTCACTTTATTTTTAAAATTTGTTTGTATTTTCCCACCCTCTACAATAAACAATAAAACAGCAATTATCTTATGTGAATAAAAATGTCATTTCATAAAATGACATTTCATGGAGTTTACATGGAATGGATATTTGAATTAAACATTTGTTTAAAGAAGTGATCAGCTGTGCCCTCTTGCTATCAATCATTATGCAATTTCCTCATGCCTGACATTTCATTGGTGAAACACTTTATTATTATTGTTATTTTTTGAGACAGGGTCTCTCTACAGTTCAGGCTGGCCTTGAGCTCTCTTTGTAGCCCAGGCTGGTCTCGAACTTACAATGATCCTTCTGTCTCAGCCTCCCAAGTGCTGCGGTTACAGGTGTGTGCCACCACACCCAGCAATGTTTTATTATTTTACTGGATTTGAAAGCATTCATTTGGTACCTCCTGTATACCTGCATTGTCAAAACAAGATCTATCTCAGGTCCTACAAGTGGTGATTAGATAGTGCGGAAATAAAATGTCCTGCTAGGACCTCCGGTAGCCTAACTGACTATCCAGCTCAGTGGGTATGACTATTCCCATCATACAGATGAGGAACCTGCAGCAAAACGTTACTAGAAAGCTCCCCCAAGATCACATAGCTCACAAATAATAGAAGGGAACTTAGGCCTTGTCGGTCCCAAAAGTCTATGATCTTTCCATGTTTGTTGATGAACTTATGAAATGATTTAAATCACAAGATTCTAGGACAACAGCCAGCTAACAGGGCTGGGCTTGTAGGATTTCAGTTAAGATAGTACAGGGTTATACTTACATTGTTTATGATAATTTTTATGATAATACTTCTTTATGCTGCTGCCAAACTGCTGGAGCTGTCCTGGACCTAGAATTCAGTTGTAAATCCTATTGCCATATATATCACTGCAAATGTATTTGTGCTAACAGGAAACATTGTATACACCTAAATTCAAGTCCTTATGATTTTCATGTGAAAAATAATAATTTCTTAGCTCACATAAGATGTAGATCCTTTGGAAATTCTGTCATTCTATAAAATCAATGTTTAAGAATTTATTCCTGATAGCAAGTTTGCAATTCATACTTAACTGTGGACTTCAAGCCAGTATTTCTCACCTTCAGCTCATAATAACTACAACAAATGAAAAAAACCTTAGTTCAAGTACACGGATGATTTTCCATAACAATAGAACCAAGACAGGACTCCAATTAGTGAATTGTCAATAGTTCAATCATCATCCATTTATTCACTTATTTGAAAATTAACTTAAACGATGCCTATTCTAAGCCAACTGGAAATATAATAATAGCTAATACATATACATTTAGCACTTGTAGTGTGGCAGACCTTTTCCTAAAAGCTTTATATGTACTATATCATTTAGCCCCAATAACTGTGAAGTGCTGGCGTCTAACAGTTGCCAGGGTGTGAGCAAGAACCAGATGGGGAGGGCCGCGGAGATAGCTCAGTGGCACAGTGCCTACCTGGCAAGCACAAGGTCTTGAGTTCAATTCCCTGTACAAAAAAAAAAAAAAAAAAAAGGAGAATCAGATGGGGACTCTGGACTGCTGCCCCTATCTTCCCATGTGTAACATCATCCTCAAGAAGCTTTACACGGGCTGGGGATATAGCTCAGTGGAATAAGTGCTTGCCTAGCAAGTGCAGGGTCCTGAGTTCGATCCCCAGTACTGCAAAAAAAAAAAAAAAAAAGAAGCTTTACACAACTGGGTGTGAGTGGCTTGGGCCAGACACCTACGTGTTGTCTACCTTCCCACACTGCAAACAGCAGACCTTTGGTTACAACTAATGTCTCTGGGTGTACATACTGGTGGTACAGTCTGTCTTTGGGAGGATGGGCCTGAAGCAAAGTGCAGTCAGCTCTGAGAGTGTGTGGGGAGCTGTTTGGATAGGGACTCCTGGGACCTTACTTATCGAAGTATGGTCTGTCAGAGAAGATGAGCAGGGACATAACCAGGGGAGACTGGTGTCTTTTAAAAACAGTCCAAGACTCAGGGCAGGAACCCTGGACACCTGGATCCCAAGAGTGGCCTTGGTGAAGAAGGAACCATTATTGTCCACAGTTTGAAGAGGAGAAAAATAAGATAAGAGGTTAAGTAGCCCATGTAAGGTCACATAGCTAATAAGTGGCAGCGACTTGAACGCAGACAGGCTCTGGAGGCAGCCTGCATGGCTTCAGATCCTACGCTCCATTGCCTGTCCACGGTTTGGGAAGCAACACAGTTCTCTGTGCCGTAGAGTTTATTGTGGAATGGGGAAAGCAGACAGTAAAGAAGGTTTCCAAAAATGACTATAGGCTTATATACTTCAAAATATATAAATCATATAAATTATAAATGATATGAACATAGAGAATAGTGACAGAAAATGCAACCAGTATGGCCAGGGCAGGAAGGCCATTTGGATAGGGGTCATCATGGAAGGTCTTTCTGAAAAGGTTGCCCTCAGACAGGTAAAAGACGAAAAAGAATCAAAAGCCATGCAAGGACAATCTGTTCCTGCAAACAAAGCCCCAGCTGCTCACAACCCAGATCCCACCGCTCATCACTGCAGAATATTCCAGAAGTTGGGAGAGGGCAGAGGAAGAACTTGGTGAGGTATAAAGGGATGGTATTTTTTTAAAGCTCTAGCACTTGGGAAATAGTAGTTTAAAACACCAAGTTTCCCTCTTTTAGCTCAATTTGGCTAAATCCTTTTTCTCTGACTGTACAGCTTTACATTTTCATTAGAAAACTAATGGCCTCAGGCCACTCTCAGCAAATGTCAAATGACCCTGGTGTGTCCTCCCTAATAGCCTTTATTTGAGAGTGTCATAAGTTAATAAAGCACGTCAAAGTGTATAATCAAACTCTGTGATGGGGTGCACACCTTAAGAAATTATTTCTTTTTAATAATAAATTCATAGGCATAACTACCTCTAATAATTCTCATCGTTTAGTGTACCCAAATCTCAGAACTTTGGAGCGTTCTTTAGTAAGACTATCGAGCAGTGACCCTTAATTTATATTTCATTAGCCCTCTGAAATTATATGGAAAATTTGATGTAGATGTATCCTATTGGGGAGAAGAGCCATAGCTTTTATCAAATTTTCAAAGAATCCACAACTCCCAAAAAGTTAGGAATTACTGAATTTCAGAGTCACCATCTTAGTCTCCCTCTCATACAATTCTCATATGTATAAAGTTATTTCTGTGTCACTTGGGGAGCTGTAAGACTCTCTACTTTAGTAACCTGTATCATGTCTACCAGGAGAATTAGAAGAATAGAAAATTAAGGGAAAGAGCAGTAAATGTAGTAGGAGACAGGGCAGAAGTTTTTGGACACAATGGGAGTAATATAAGAAGTCTAGAGAAAATAAAACCTGCTTTTGCATAGCCCTTGCGTGTCTTCATGGAGGCTGGGCAGATGGCGTATACTAGCTATGGCTTGGACCATTCTGGTTAAAACAGAGGTTCTATACTAATGGAATTAAACAATACACTCACCCTCCATGGAGTCAGTTTCTCAACACCTTGAGGGAATTTAAGATTGAAAAGAAATTAAGATCTTAGAAGAAAATGGATTTTTTGCATTTTTCTGAAAGAAAACAGTATAGACCTAATTAACTGAATTTTATACATATGAATTAGTAGAAAAAAATTGTATTATTATTTTCCACTTACCTATTCCCTGCTGGTAGAAACAACCTAGACTTTCTTTTACCAGAGTTCTAATGCTGTATTTGGGAACCTGCTTTGCTTCATTATACATGCTCTGTATGCTGAAAATCACTGTGCCACAAGCACAGCCTTCTAGTCCACAGAGGGGCTCCCTAGGGCTGTGATTGGATGGGACGGGGGTGTCCATTCCTATGCCCACTTCTGCCCTTGGGTTTTATAGGATGTCAATTCAAATCATAAAATAACTGTGCATGGTAAAGGATTTAGGTCAACCAGGCACAAGAATTGCAAGCTTCTTATTCTTTCATTTATTCAGTTTACCCAGTGAATATGAGACACATTTTTCACACTAGGAGTTTTGGTGGGCATTGAGTGTACAACAGTGGCCAAGAAAAACATATGCTGGGGATTCAACTTCCAATTGAGTAGGGCATACACAATCATTTAGAAGCAGTTCTCTGATGGCATAAACTGTGATAAACATTGTGGTGGGAATACAGTCCAGGGGGACAAGGATGAGAGATTATATTAAAAGGGAAGCTAAACTAAATCTGGGATCCAATAGCTCAATGGGGACCTAAGAAGAATAGAAATTAGTTAGAAAAATAAGGGGTTAGCAATGGAAATTAAGAAATCAATACAAAGAATCAATGAATCGAAGAGCTGGTTCTTTCAAAGATTAAGTAAAATTGAAAATTGACAAACCCTAGCCAACCTTATCAAAAAAAGGAAAGAAAAGACTCAGATCCATGCAATTAGGAATGAAAAGGATAAAATCACCACAGTTCTTGAAGAAGTCCAGAGGATTAGCAACACTTACTTCAAGAACTTGTATTCTAGTAAGATGGAAAACACAGAAGAAATGGACAGATTCCTAGATACATGTGAATTGCTAAAGTTGAGTTAAGAAGGCATAAAAATTCTAAATAACCCAATATCAGTCAATGCAATTGAAGATGTAATTAAAAACTTACCAACAAAGAAAAACCCAGGTCCTGATGATGGATTCATTTCTCAGTTCTATGAGAAATTTAGAGAAGACCTAATGCCATTACTTCTCAAACTCTTCAATGAAATTTAAAAGGAAGCAATACTCCCAAATTAATTCCTGGAAGCAAGCATCACCCTGATACCAAAACCAGAGAAGGATCCAATCACAAATGAGAACTACAGGTCAATATTCCTAATGAACATAGATGCAACAATCCTCCAGAGGATACTGCTGCTCTTTGGTCTCCGCAGCACTAGCAAGAGGACAAAGAGAACATCAGCCTTTGGAAAGCATTGTAATAAGATACACACATTGTGCCACTGCTCTGGCTCTAAGGCCTACTACCTTCTGAAGTCAACCTGTGGCAAAAGTGGCGATCCTGCCAAGAGCAAAAGAAAGGATAACTGGGGTGCAAAGGTAAACAGGTGAAATACCAACAGAACTAGTCAAATGAGGCACCTAAAAATTATGTATCGCAGATTGAGGCATGGATTCTGTGAAGGGACAACACCTAAACCCAAGAGAGCAGCTGTTGCAGATTCCATTTCATCTTGAGAATTTCAGTGATTATTCATAACAAATGCTCTGGTTTTAAAAGAACAAAAAAAGATACTGGCTAACAGAATGCAGCAAGTCATCAAGAAGATTATACGCTATGAACAAGTAGAATTTATCCCAGGGATGCAGGGATAGTTCAACATAAGCAAATCAGTAAATGTAATATACCATATTAATAGAGCCTACTACAAAAACCATGTGATTATCTCAATAGACGCAGAAAAATTGTTTGACAAAGCTAAACATTCATGATAAAAACACTACAGAAAATTAGATAGATGGTTCTTATCTCAGTCTGATAAAGCCATCTATGACAAACCAACAGCCAACATCATACTAAATGGACAAAACCTGAAAGCTTTCACTCAAAAATCAGGAACAAGACAAGGCTGTCCACTATCACCACTCTTATTCAATATGGTTTTGGAACATTAGCCAGAGCAATTAAGCCTTCTAAATTCAATAACCGAATTCAGTAGCATAGCTAAATACAAAGTCATCACTCAGAGGTCAACAGCAGGGCCAGGGATATAGCTCAGTGGCACAGAGCCTACCTGGCAAGGGCAAGGTCCTGAGTTCAATTTCTGGTACAAAAATAAAAAGAAAAAAATCAATAGTATTCCTTTACACATATCGCAAACTCACTGAGAGAAACTAGGGAAACAATAGCTTTCACAATAACATAATATTTCAAAAAATACATAGAAATCAATCTAACAAAGAAAATAAAAGAACTTTACATTAAAAACAACAGTACTCTGAAAAAATGAGATCAAAGAAGATATCAGAAAATGGAAAGAAAGTCCTTGTTCTTGGGTAGGATGAACCAATGCAGTGAAAATGGCCACACTCCCAAAATTTTTATACAGATTTGGTTCAATACTGTACAAAATAGCAACAGCATATCTCACAGAATTAGAGAAAACGATCCTAAAATTCATTTGGAACCAGAAGAGATCTAGAATAGCAAGAACAATTCTGCACAACAAAGGCAAGGCAGGGGCATCACAATCCCAAGCTACTGTGATAAAAACAGCATGGTACTGGCAAAAAAACAGACCCAGGATCAATGGAACAGATTAGAAGATCCAAAAACAACTGCAACCATACTCAGCTGGCTTATCTTTGACAAAGGCACCAAACCTGTTCACTGGAAGAAAGATAGCCTCTTTACTAAGAGGTACAGAAAAATTGGCTTTCCACATACCAAAGATTAAAACTAGACCCACATCTCCCACATGCACTAAACTAAAATTGAAATGGATGATCTAAATATTAAAACAGAAACACTAAATCTGCTGAAAGAATAGATAACATTCTTGAAGACATTGTGTGGGCAAAGACTTTGTGAACAAAACCCCAGTCACACAGGAAATATCACAAAAAATCAACAAATGGAATCTCATTCTATTAAAAAGCTTTTGCACAGCAATAGAAACCACCAACAAAGTAAAGAGGCAACCCACAGTGAGGGGAAAAAATTTTTGCCAGTTGTTCCTCAGACAAAGGACTAATATCTAGAATATATAAAGAACTCAAAAAAATCAGATCACCCAAATTTAAAGACCAAATCTAAAATGAACATCTGTAATGAGCAGATACTTCTCAGAAAAATTAGAAATGGCAAATAAATATATGAAAAAATGCTTAGTATCACTGGTCATTTGAGAGATGCAAATTAAAACAATGCTGAGATTCCATCTCACTCCAGAAAGAATGGCTACTATCAAGAAATCAGGGGTGAGGATATAGTTCAGTGGCACAGCACCTGCCTGGCAAGCATGAGGTTGTGAATTTGATTCCTGGTAAGAAAGAAAGGAAGGAAGGAAAGAAGGAAGGAAGGAAGGAAGGAAGGAAGGAAGGAAGGAAGGGAGGGAGGGAGGGAGGGAGGGATAAAGAAAAAAGAGAGAGAGAAAGAGAAAGAAAGAAAGAAAGAAAGAAAGAAAGAAAGAAAGAAAGAAAGAAAGAAAGAAAGGAAAAGAAGAAAGAAATTAAGGGAGAAAGAAAGCAATAACAAATGCTATTGAGGCTATGGGGAAAAAGAAACCCTTCTCAGCTGTTGGTGGGGGTGTAAACTGGTGCTATCAGTGTGGAGATTCCTCATAAAACTGAAACTAGAGGTCTCATTTGGCCATGCTATTCCCCTTCTAGGTATAGAAAGAAATATTTTATTCATATTCCACAAAGAATAAAAAGCATCATACCACAGAAATGAATGCATACACATGATTAATGCAGCACAGTTTGTAATAGTGAAATCTTGGAAACAACTCTAATACCCATCAACCAATGAACAGACAAAGAAGATGTAGTTTTTTTTAAATATAGTAGACTACTACTCTACTATAAAGAAGGATAAGCTTAAGACATTTCTAGCTAAATGGATGCACCTTGAGACCATACTCTTAAGTGAGATAAATTGGACACATATGTTAAAATATCACTTGGATTTTCTGGTATGAGAAACCGAGAATGTAAATAATATCTATAATACAGATAATAGATAAAGAAAATGTTCAAATGAGAAGGGGAACAAGGGGAAAGGAAAGATGGGACAAGATAAAATAGAAGAAAAAAATGGAAACAAAGTTTTTGTAAATAAAGAGAGGAAGAGGGGGTCGAAGGGAGGGAAGGAGAATGGAAAAAAAAGAAGCAATATATACTATGTATAGATACAAAGTCCCGATGATGAAGGTTATCATTATGTATGTCTAAAATGTACCAATAAAATCAATATTAAAAAAGAAATTTATTGGTTAGAGGAAGAATTAAAAGAACACATGGGCCAATGGCTTAGTTACTTCTCTCTTGTTGCTAAGACAAAATATCTGACACCCAGAGTTAAAGGAGGAAAAGTTTATTTAGCTCGCAGTTTGTGGAGGTTTCAGTCCATAATCAGCTGGCTCCAAGACAGGGGGGCACATGGCGGAGGAGCAACAGTTCATGGCTGAGGAAAGCAGCTAAAGCAATGAGAGCAGAAAGTTATTGAACTCTAGTCTATTCACCTGCTATTCTAACTAAAGCATTTTAAGTCGCTGAGGAAAAAGCTGCCAAGGATGATAAAAAAGACTTAGGAATGTGGTTCCTCATGAGGCAGGTTGGGAGCCTTTGTTGACTTCTGTTTGTAGATTCCAGAGTCACCTAGCCACTTAGCATTAGGCCCTTAAGTTTCCTAACCTACTCAGAGATACATATTCTAAGATCCTTCTTGAAGTGTCACAAGACACATTAGTGTATGAAAGGACATCACATGAATGGTACCACATTAATAAAACCTGCTGTACATGTATTCCAGCAGGAAAAGATGGTCTGATCAAAGAGAGTAACTGAAGACAGTTTAATGTAGGGTTGTTAACAAAGGGTCAGGCAGAGCTAAAATAATGATACAGGGAATCAGCCTAGGATTAGCTATACCAAGAAGCCAGAAGAACACCTATATCTGAAAGGGAAAAGTTTAGAAACAAAAACCAAGGGACTAGGATTCCAGAGAGGACAGAACTGTGGAAAATTTAAAACAGACCTGCTACACACGTCCGACCCCTGGTCAGGTATCTGCTATCTCAGAGTGCATGGAAAGAAGCTATGTATCTGTGGAGCAAGAGGCTGGGAATTTGGGCTTTCCCTGGCCAGCCAGCAACTTCTGAAAGACTGATGAATTTTCAACCAAAACAATGAAAGCTACATATCATGAGATAATAGTTCATGAAAGTGATCAAAGAAAATTACTGCCATCCCACAATGCTATACTAAGTAAAAAAAAAATCTTCAGGACTAAAGTGGAGCTGGGTGTGGCGATGCACGCCTGTAATCCCACCACCCAAGGAGCTGAGGTAAGAAGATTGCCTCAAGTTTAAGGCCAGCCTAGGCTACACAGTGAGTTCAAGGCCTGCCTGAACTACATGGCAAGACCCTGTCTCAAAAAACTAAAAAACCAAACCAAAGTAAACTAAAATGGAAATAAAAATACTATGTGCAGGCAAACAAAACACTGGGCAAAGCCTGTGCCATGCATCCTGAACATCTCCACATAATCTTACTCTGTGTGCCAAAATACAAGGGCTAATCACCATTTGATCCTGAGCTATTTCCACTGCTAGTTGCAAAAGAAATTAAATAAGTCACACGACCATAGCACAACTACCATGTAACTTGTTACTTCCTGGGAGAGAGAGCTGGCTTGCTTACTGCTCACCGTGAACAATGCTAAACTTTGGCCTTGGATGTTTCAATGGTAGCACAGCCCATCACATGTGTGACCACCGTGAGGATTCATTGTGTTGCCTCAGGTGACTTGGGGGCAGAGGAGCCGGGGCCACCATGCTCATACTCCTGCTGTCTGCTACACTGTAAGCAATCAACTCTCTTGGCTCCATTGACTCCTGTTACCTATCTTGAGTACTTACAAAGTTATGGCCAGGATGAAGTTCTCCCCTAACAAAAGTGAAATTATAAGCAGGATCCAAGATGCATAATGACTTAAGAAAAGAAAAAACAAGAATCCTGTGCTCTGATTCCAAGGACACAATGAAACTCTTTGGAAAACAGGAGCAAATGTTCTCATCCAGCTGCTGGTGAAGGGAAGAAGGCACGCCCCACTGTCCTGTTACTATAGATGAATCCACTCAATAGGTGGAGGCTGAGTTATAGCTGCATGATGGACGTTAAGTTGCCCAAAGGATGCTATGGCTGTTGCTTGCTCTTCTATAAGACAGGAGACTAGGACAGTCCCCTGGACTGTTATTAGGGAATGAAACATTCTAGTACCCTGCGTTAGCAGCCACATTAGAACTATTTCTGGAAGATGCCAATATCATCACCTGGAGTCATGTACAGAATGTGGCAAGAGGAAGCCAAGGGAAATCTAGGGCCACTTTAGTCAGCACACCGGAGAAGTGTGAGAGAGTGCCTGCTGTGTCTGTGTGATAAGGGAATGAGAGGGAAATGGCAGTAACTAGACTGTCTTGCATGTGTCTGTGTGCTTCATATGGACCATTCAGCTGCGTTAGAACCGTGCCCTACAACAAGACTTGCTCACTTGTATTCCTTGCCAATTACTACATGACAGCCAAACTAGAGAGATTTTGCTGAAGCTGACAATTCCATGAAAGACCAGGGAAGAGACTGTTCAGAATCTGAGGGCAATGGCTGCTCCAGACCCTCCTCCAACTAGGCCCCACCTTGTAATGGCACCTTCAACAACTAAGTCCATCAATGGATAACTCCACTTGTGAGCATAGCACCTCCTGATCCAGTCACATGAGGTTTGGGGGCCCATTTTAGATCTAAACAGTAAGAACCTACTTTCATCTCTGCACTGGGCACAATAACCTACCAACATAACCCAACGGGCTCCAAATACAAGCTCCCACCAGGAAGCATAAGACAAACCATTCCCAAGCATGATGGCCTCAACCAATAGTGAACTTGTCTTTCAGAAGGTGAATACTTGCCACTTCCTAGCACACAATCTCTTGGTTATGACTAGCCATTTGCCTTTGACATTTACTCTGGCTATAGAGATGTCATATCTATGAGCACAGTGGATTCTGTTAACATTAATAGCAGTCAAGACCAATCTCTGCCATGACTTAGGGAACAAGGGTATCATGTTGATTTTCTTAGTGTTTGCTGTCCTGTGAGTAAATAAATCGGATCCATTCTGTCTTTGGCACCCATGAAGTTAACAAAATTGTTTACTAGCATATTATATACATACATGCATGTACACACACACCTCTAGTACAGTGTGTTAGGAAGAAGGAAAATTACTCCAAGTGGGAGCAAAGATACATAGATAGTAATGAAAAGGACAGGAAGAATAAAATATATATAGGCAGCTATACATGAATATTTCTTTGATAGATAAAGGTTAATTTGTTTTTTTTTATTTTTTTTATTTTATTTTTTATTTTAGAAACATAAAAGTACAAAAACATATTGACAAACAGACACCCATTATCATAGAAAATAGTACAATCACTACTAATCTATAGACAAGGTGATATGGTCTCAACAGTAGTTGTTGCTTTATCCATTGATATCTTCGAATTGTAGATGTATGGACCCATATACAGACATGCAAATTTAGTCAGACAGTTGATCCTCTCAACAAAAGAAAAAAAAAAAAAAAAACACACAAGAACCAAAAATCCAAAGACAAGAAAGAAAACAGGCATACATCAACAACAGCAACAACATCAACAACAGCAACAACAGAAAAAAAACACCGCTTGTTGCTGCTTTACATATTGATATCTTCGAAGTGTGTGTTCAGGCTAACACATACAGATATACACTATTAATCTAATATCCTGTCATCGATTATTGCTT
>PVLD010018094.1:0-39978 GCA_004027595.1 Dinomys branickii | reverse complement strand
GACTATTGTATTATATCACTTAATGCTAAGCAATAATCGATGACAGGATATTAGATTAATAGTGTATATCTGTATGTGTTAGCCTGAACACACACTTCGAAGATATCAATATGTAAAGCAGCAACAAGCGGTGTTTTTTTCTGTTGTTGTTGTTGTTGGTGTTGTTGCTGTTGTTGATGTATGCCTGTTTTCTTTCTTGTCTTTCGATTTTTGGTTTGTGTGTGTGTGTTTTTTTTTTCTGTTGTGGAGAGGATTAACTGTCTGACTAAATTTGCATGTCTGTATATGGGTCCATACATCTACAATTCGAAGATATCAATGGATAAAGCAATAACCACTGTTGAGACCATATCACCTTGTCTATAGATTAGTTGTGATTGTACTATTTTCTATGATAATTGGTGTCTGTTTGTCAATATGTTTTTGTACTTTTATGTTTCTACAATAAAAGAAAAACTATAAAAATACTGAGAACTTCATTTTTATGCATAGCACATACATATATAGTATATATATGTGTGTATATATAGCCTCATACTATATACTATATAACTATAGAGTATATATATAGCTCATATATATATATATATATATATATATATATCTCCTCATACTATACATAACATTTATACATATACATAAATTGTTTTGCTTTCTTTTCCCCACCCTTCACCTCTTGGTCCTTTTTCGCTCTAGAAAAGATCTACCTCCCTATTTCCTATTACTTATCTTTTATTTACATTTTGGGTTTCTCATATGAGAGAAATGATGTGATATTTAAGCATCTGATCTCTTTCACTCAGCACTATGATCTGAAGGTGCAGTCATTTTCCTACAAATGGCTGCGTGCACCTTTCTCTATGGCAGAGTTGTACTCCATTGTGCATAAATATCACACTTTCTTTATCCGCTCATACGCTGATGGACATACAGTCTGCTTCCAGGTAGTTACTATGAATTGTGCTACTGTGAATATGAGTGTGCATGTACCACTGTAATAAGACAACTTTAACTCTTTTGGGAAGATACCTAGAAGGGGAATAGCTGAGTTGAATGGAATTTCTTCTTTTCGTCTGTGAGGAATTGCCATAATGATTTCCATAGTGGTTTTACTAGTGCACATTTCCAACAATGTAGAAGGGTTCATTTTTCTCCACACCCTCACCAACATTTGTTATTGTTTGATATCTTGATGATAGCTCTCTTTTCTGGAGTAGCATGGCATTTCAGTGTTGCTTTAATTTGCATTTTTCAGAGAACCAGCTCTTCAAGTCACTGATTCCTTGTGGGGTTTTTTTTTTTTTTTTTTGGTCTCAATTTCATTAATTTCTGCTCTGATCTTTGTGATTTCTTTTCTTATACAGTACCAGATTTGGATTTAGAGCATTCTTGTTTTTCCAGGATATGAGATGCATCATTGTTATTGATTTGGATTTGCTCTGTTTCTCTAATGTGAGTATTCCCAGCAATAAACTTTCCCCTTAGGATGGCTTTCATTGTGGCCCATAGGCTCTGGTATACTGTCCTGGCATTATGGTTTGATTGCATACATTGTTTAATTTCTTCTGTGACCCACTGATTTTTGAGGAATATGTTATTCGATATCTAGGTATTTGCAAAAGTTCTATGGTTTCTATTGCCTTTGATTTCTAGTTAGAGCTCACTGTGATCTGGTAGTATACATGGGATAACTGATTCTTTTGTCTTTAAGCAGCTTTATGGGCTAATATGTGGTCTGTTTTAGAGAAAGTCCTATGTATTGCTGTGCTTCTGAGAAGAATGTGCATTCAACTGTGGGAGGGGAGAACACTCTGTAGATGTTTATTAAGTCAATTTGTTTGATGGTGTGGTTCAGCTCTGATATTTCACTATTTGTCTAGTTCATCTATTTGTGAAAGTGGTGCACTGAAGTCTCCTACTATGATTGTGTTGGTTTTTATTTGATCCTATATGACCAGTAGTTTTATGAAGTTAGTTATACCAGTATTTGGTGCCTATATTTACAATTGTTACCTCTTCCTATTGAATTATCCCCTTAAGTAACATGTAATGATCTTCATTGCCTCTTCCAATCAGTTTTAATTTGAAATCCACTCTGTCTGAAAATAAAATTGTTATCCCTTCTTGCTTTTGGAGTCCTAATGCATGGTATACTGTTTTCCATGCTTTCATTTTTAGTCTATATATTTCTTTTTGAATTAGATTTGTCTCATATGCATGGAGCTATTTGATTTTTTAAATTTTGATCCAATCTTCCAGACTGTGTCTTTTAATTGAGTTCAGTCTATTTACATTGAATTACTGAAAGATGTTCACTTATTCCTGCCATTATATTACTTTTATGTAGTTGATCCCTTTGTTTCTCCTGTTTAAAAATGTTTAAAAGCTGTTGAACCTGCTTGACGTATTCATTGCATCAGACTTTTTGGCATCTTGATATCATTATCTCATATCCTTGAGAGTATTTTGGAGTGCTGGTTTGGTGGACATGAATTTCTTAAGATGTTCTTTGTTATGGAATATTCTCATTTGTCCATGAATTTTGAAAGGTAATTTTGCGGGAGATATTAGTCTGGGTTGAAAGTTGTTTTCTTTTAGGGCTTGAAATAATTCACTTCAGGCTCTCTTGTCATTTAAAATTTGTGTTAAGAAGTCTACTGTAATCCTAATAGGTGATAGGTTTTTCCAGCACAGAGAGAGAAGTAAAGCAAAATATAAAATGCCTTTATTGTGAGCGCAGAGAAGACCACAGTAAGGAAGACAAAGGAAACGTGGAACTTCTAAGGGCTTGTCCTTGGATCCCGGGCTAAATAGGCCCTGGCGGGAGGCGGGGATTAGGAGACCGACCGCCTGACATGGTGGACCAGGATTGGGTGGGAGTGTGGAAAATAGAAGCAGGATATTACAAAAAGGGAAGTAGGAAGTCGTAATTTGACTCAGAGGAAGAAGGGTGGAGCTTAGCATATGAACTTTAAAGGCTGGTGCCATATTGGCTTTGACCTCTAGTGGCCAGTGCCATTTTACATACTGCCCAAGCACAACACATGACCACCAGTGCCATATTGGCTGGTTGCCATAGTGACTAGGCAGGATTACAGTGAGGTAAGAAACCAATCAATAGGTTTACCTTTAGTTTTTATTTTTAGCTTTTCTTTGACAGCTTTTAAGATTCTGTCCTTGTGTTGGACTTCTGGGGTTTTGAGTATGATATATTGTGGGGGTTTCTTTTCTCATTAGAAGTGTTTAGAGTTCTGCATGCATTGCTTTCCTGTATGTTGAATCCCCCCCCCCCCCCCAAGTTTGGAAAGTTTTCTGCTGTGATTTCTGTACACAGATTTTTTTATTGCATGGGTGCAGTCCTCTGATTTTTCTATAACTCCAATTTGCCTTAGATTAGTCTTCTTTGTGTAATCTTATAGCTGTTGGGTCAATTTTCCTTGATCTACCCTTATTTTTAAGATATCTCTATTTCTTAGTTACTTTCTCACTTACGGAACAAAATCCAACACCCACAAGTTAAATGAAGAAAGGTCTAATTTAGCACATAGTTTGGAGAGGTTTTGTTCCATCCAAGGCAGGGTGGCATAGCAGAGGGACATGGCAGAAGAGAAACAGTTCATGCCATAGCAATAATATAACACAGAAATATTAAAAAAGCATGAAGCAGTGAATCTTCCTTCTTTTCCTTTCTATTCCATCCATGCTATAAGCCTATTGCTTGGTTCCACCTACATGCAGGGTTGATCTTCCCTCTTCAGTAAGTCCATCATCCATACCCAGAACTATGCTAAACCAGTTGGCAGACTGATCCTGTGTTACACATTCATGATCCAGTATCACACATCAATAACTCAGTCATTTCCCAAAACTCTACCTATGAACCTGACGCTTTAGGGCATGTAGATAGAAGCCATCACACTTTATGTATATAGTCTCCTGTGTCATTTTTGTCTTCCAGATCTGATACTTTCATACTGGTTGCTTCTGCAGCTGAAATATTTGATAGAATTCTTTATCCCCTGGAATTTCTGTTTGGCACCTTTTCATAGATTCTATTTCCTTGGGAAATTTTTTAATTCATGTTTTGAATGACAAATTTAGCTCCTCTAATGTTTTACATGGCTCTTCTTTAAACATATTGATCAATTTGTTTATTAATTCCACTGTTTCATTATATTATATTTGAGCTCCTTACATTTCTTTGCTTTCTCTTTGATCATTAAACCATATGGCTATTGGTTTTCTCTCTGTTGGTGCCCTTTGGATCTACCTCATGGGGGACTGGGAATTTTGGGGGGCATTTTGTTGAGTTGTTTTTTCATGTTTGTGTGTGTGTGTGTGTGCATGCGCACATGCGTGCACATCAATGCATGCCTGTGCTGAAAGTAAAGATCAAATACAGTGAAGATATTCTATTATCAGTATGAAGATCTCTTTAGTTAGGTTCTCCTTTCCAATGTAATCTTGGCTTTATTTAATCAAGTACTATCTACCATGTCAAGCGATTCAGTTTCATTGAGTCGGACAGTCACTGTGTTGTAAGAAGAGAATCTCTACATGTTACAACAGCATCAAAACATCCAATCCTGTGTGAATCATGACTACTCCAACTTGCTGTGATAATTTCACCCTTTTATCAATGACCCTCACAGACTATACTGCTGCTTGTAGTTTGTCTTGAGTCTGGAGGACAGAAGGAAGGAAAGAGAAAGGGGGAAAGGAAGAGGCAAGTCAGTGAGAGGAGAGGGAGGTAAGAGAAATGTGAATAGTTAAAAAATAGAAGGTTGGCCCTGTTAGAATTATTTTTATAGCTGGAATAAAGGGCAAGTGTCGAGGGGGTTTGAGAGAATATTTGTGGAGGGAATGCAGAGGGACAGAAGTGTAGTTAAGGATTGAGGGATGCTTTGAGACTGTCAGAACCTGTGAATCTCTTTTAGTTAGTTTTGTTGGATCTTCTAGCCACAGTTCTGTGAAAGGTTACCCTGACATTGCCTTGAATGGTATTATTTAAGTGAAAGCACTGGTTAATACTTATTTTCTTTTGCACATGTACAGGCACCTGTTATATATATGTCATAGCAAAGCTGCAGAGTAGAGTGAAGACAAAGAAGCAAGAAAATGAGGAAGAGAGGAGAAAGAAGATTAGAGAGGAAAGAAAATCAAGATGTAAAAGAGAAAATGACCAAAAGAGAGAACAGGACAAAGGAGAAAACCTTAAAAAATAAAGTAAAATAAAAAACTACTAGCAAATAAAGAAGAAACAGAACACACACACACACACACACACACACACACACACACTCACACACATGCACACACCAAGAAAACCGAGAACAAATAAACAAGCAAGGAAATAAAAACACCTTCACACAGCTGCTTTAGCATTGACCTAGAGGATCCACACAGCTGTCTTTATACTGCAGTGATAGTCTGACTGTGAGAAGCCCAGCATCTTTGCCCTGTGGACCACTCAACTGCTGCCCAAAGTAGCAGGGGAGACCCACCTCCAGGCTGCAAGTTGTGCTCTGGGTGTGGCCAACCACAGGCCTCTATCACCTACCCAAGATCCCATGGCCTCAACTCACTTGGGAAGAAATGGTAGAGGGCCTCATTTGCCAGCACAGGACAGTGGGCATTGGGCAGGCCATCTGATCTCCCCTCCCAAGCCCTTAGATCCTGGAATTTAGTGCAGCAAGTTTCTTTTCACTTACCCTCATGTGTCAGACTTTATTTTTAGTTCCTGTCTCACAGTACCTGATTTGGTGACTCTTGCTTTTGCTGTTACCCCCGACCATGACTTTTTCCTATTTTCCATTGCTGTTGTTAATTTTTTCCTAGGTCTCCTACAGTTTTGTTGATATGTTAACTTGTACTTTGTGTTACATTTTCTAATACATATTTTTGGTGTAAAGAAATGCTCTTGATTTTTCTGTTTTATATTTCCTCTAACCACTTTGTTGAATGTTTCTTTAATGTTAATAGCTTGTTGAATCTCTTGGATTTTATATAAAGGTTTTTTTTTGTTAAATAAGCATATTTTTGTCTGTGGCTCTCCATGACAGTGGTGCCTTGGTTCATGAACTTCATTTGTTCCACAATTATGGAAAAGATGGGTATGGTTGTGTTCAGCACTTGATAAGGAGTCTACAAACAAAATTTTGGCAAACACTTCTGTTTGTGAACCACTGTATTGTTTTTATCTTACTGCATAGGTTAGAATCTTTAACACGATATGCAATAGAAGCAATTACAGAAGGAATTCTCTTGTTTTGGACTTTAATGGCAATTTATTTTAAAGTTTCAAATGATGGTTTTAATTTAGTTAAAAAGCTAAATCTTAGTTTGGTTGTAGGATGTAGTACATCTTCTCTGACTTTTTCATAGGATTGTCAGATACAGACATAGAATGGGTCTCCGTGCCTACATCTCATGATGCCCATCTAGGACCATTTCCATTCCCTGGACACAGGTATAACCAAGGTCTTAAATGATAACTAGCAACAAGTAACAAGTACAATCACACAGACTCTAATTAAAAGTGTCGGTAGTGAAAAGCCCAGTAAAGCAAAGGGAAAGAGTTATATAACCAAAGTCTAATTTAACAAACATTACTATGAAACATCAAATAATGAAGAGTAACTAATACTATGAAAAGAGGTAACCAGCGATGGAAGTTGTACCTGGCTGAAAGCAAGAAGTCCTTCAGATTTTGGTGTATTACAAACTCTCATTTGTCTAAATCAAAATTGCTACAGGAGTACAGATTTTTTTCTGACCTAGCAAATTCAGTTCTAATTCTCTTTCTAAGTTGTTTTTCTGATTACCTCATTGATCCTGTGGAAAATTTTTTCTTACTCTTTTCTTACAAAGAACTTTTCCAGGGGGACATGCTCTCTTTGACATGATGGTGTTATCCTAGGACAATCTCTCAGTATTTTTATGTATGCAGTAGTTGATTCATTCCAATCATGTGCTCACCAAACACTTATTGTATGTCTACTGTGTGCGGGTATTGTGCAAGTCTCTAGACCGATAAACATGACTAGGAGGTTCTTGGTGGCAGAGCATGGCAGGAAAGGGCGCTTACCTGAATTTGAATGTCCCTGGAGTTGATCACTTCCACAATGCCCACAACATTGTCAAACACAAGGCCAAACTTCTTACAGTTATCTACAGGGAAAAATACATCATCACTAAATATTTACACATGTTTATATGAAACAACTCATTCTAATGACTGTAAAGCTGTATGTGTACCCTACCAATTGTAATGGAATTGATTTTCCCTTTTATCTGGAGAGTGGATTGGTCACATTTGAAAATGTAAGCCACTTGTTTCAGTTTGGACTCTGAAATTACAAGGTCATTCCTGTCCTCCTGGTACTCCTAAAAAGAAAAGAGATACAACTATTAAACAGAAGGCTATATAGGTAAACAAATCCTTTGCATTCTGGGATGGCTATGGAGCTCAGCATGATGACAGCTTTGCGTTCTTTCAGAACCATCTCTTACAGACAGACCTCCCCCACCCCCCACCGCCCATCCCTGTCTAGTTACTGTGCACATGGAATGGATGAGGCACTGCTTGGGTGGGGCTCAGGGGCAATTTGCAAACTGTTGGGTGTCGTGGGCATCTCGGCCAGTGGGTGGGGCTGGAACACTGATCTGCTTTTGATGCTTTGTCCAACAGGAGATGGGCAAAGAGCTGGCAAAGGGTCCCACCAGTAGTCCAAGCCCCAGAGTCTTTCCAGGCTGTGACAACCTTTCCAGGGATGCTGGTTCATAATCTTTAGGGAAGCTCTCTGGGTTGGCAGGGGACACAGCTTGCATCCATTGACATTCAAAGTGTCTTGCATGATTCAAATTAGCCCTGAAGGTGGTGGGTGGCAGTGGCCACGTGTGGTTATGCCAGGGCCTCCATCAGTGCACCCCCAAGAGAAGCAGCCTTCAGCAGATTCGAGTGCGGTGCGGACTCCCTGGGTCCACATGCTCACGGTTTCTGTGGCCTCTTGGTTAAAGTTTATGTCACTTTGTAGAGCATGACCGCACAGTGGTGCTTTCTAAGGGGAGGGGAAGGAGAGGGACAGTGGTTGCTTGACTGGTACAGAGTTTTAGTTCTGCAGGATGAAAAGCGCTCTGTGGATGGACGGCAGCTAAGGTAGCATAACAGTGTGAAGAAGCTCCATGTCACCAAAATACATACTTAAAAATGGTTCGTGGTGAATTTTATGTTATGTGTATTTTACCACAATCTAAAATCACAGCTTAAAAAAGTTTGAAGAATGGGAACCAGTGAAGAAAAAATTACAGAAACACCTAGGAATGCCTTGATTCCCATTCTACCTAGTGCTCTCTGCCTCTTGTTAGGGCATTTAGAAATCCTCAAAGCCTTGGTAAGTGGCTTTCACTGTTGGTCTGTTTGTCAGAGGATGTTAAGAAGAAAGATTGAGCAGCCAGGCAGGGTAGCACATGCCTGTAATCTCAGCACTCTGGGAGGCTGAGGCAGGAGGATCACAAGTTCATGCCCAGCTTGAGCTGACTTGGTGAGACTGTCTCTAAATAAAATAAAAAGGGTTAGGGATATAGGACAGTGTGAAGGCCCTAAATTCAATCCCCAGGGCCAGGAAAAATGAAAAAGAGTCACTGTGAAGGGAGACCACTCACCACTCTCCATTTCTTCCCCTCCAACTCGAACACGGGAGCATGTTTCTGGGGGGAGTGAGACTTGGGAGACGTGGGGCTTGGTGTATGGCTCTTGGTTGGAGATCGAGGCTGTCCTTGTGCCCTCAGGCTGGGATTTTTGTAAGTCTTCTGGTCATCTGTGACATGCCGAAGCCCTGTGAGAGTCACACATGTGGACACGTTTCTTTACATTTGGTGCAAAGGGAAACATCCAGGATGTAAGGTGCACAGGAGCTTTGGGTACTGCTATTTACATGATAATCCAGTGCTCAGGGTGAAGATGCAAAGTCTGAATCCTGTATATGTTCAGATCAACAGCACTGGATGATTTTTAACCTGAGGAGCTTTGTCTTTAAGAGATAGGATAGTAACACTTCTGTAAAAGACAACCCCACAAACCCTCAAGCCACCTCAGCAAAAAATACCTTAAGGTTTATTTCTTCTCTCTTGGCCAAGTCATTAACCATGACCTCAACGTTAGAGCATTCCCAGGACTATCTAGCATAAGATGGAACTGACTTTAGAGGTAAAGGATCAGTCTGTCTTTACTTTGTGAATGAGTTTCAGGCAGGACAGCAGAAGTCTGAGCCAACTGGGGCTGGGGATGTAGCTTAGCAGCACAGCGCCTGCCTGGCAAGTGTGAGATTATAAGTTCTATTCCTGGGTTTGAGCCAATGATAAAGTTAAAATTCTGCGTTCTTAGCTCCCAGCCCAGTGCAGAGGGACACACATACCCTAAATCCCCCGTGTAAGGCAGAAACACATTTGCATATAGTTTTGGGCAACATGATTATTTAGATATTAAATTTTTTTTAAATTAGCCATTCACTATGAGAACTAAGGCAGCTCAAAGATGTAATTCTTCAACAGGCTTTTCAGGGCAAAGGCGCTAGTGTCTGCCGTTTTTACTTCAACCGATCTTTTTCTTCCTTTCTATTTGGGGGACTGAACCCAGGACCTTCACACTGACATACATTCTCAGCCCTTTTATTTTTTATTAAAAGTAAAAAGGAGGCAGGCGTAGGGGTGCCGGCCTATAATCCCAGCACTCTAGGAGGCTGAAGCAGGAGGATGGCAAGTTCCAGCACAGCCTGGTGAACTTAGCCACTTAGCAAGACCCTGTTTCAAAATAAAACATTTTTAAAAGGATGTTCCCAAAAGAGCCCAGGCTGAACTCAAACTCGGAGTCCCCTGCCTCGGCCTCTTAGAGCGCTGGGGCAGCAGGTGTGCAGCGCCGCGCCTGACTTATTCCACTTGCTCTTGATGTTTGGTTTTAGAGGGTGATGCTGAGGCCCTGGGCGCTGGAATGGTGCTGCAGTGCTGTCTGGTAGAGAACCCAGGCTCTCTGACGTCCATGTCTGTTCCATGTCACAGCGTGCCAAGCCCGTCTGGACTGGAAGAGCACTGCAGACGCCTGTGTTCCCATCTGCAGCTCCCTTCTCCTGTGCGTGGGGGACAGGGGTGGAACAGTGCCCCCCTGGCTGGAGCCCTGGGGGATCCGCGTGCTGGGGCCAGAGGGGCGGGGAGAGGCTTCCAGGTCTCACGTGCTTACCTCTGGTGATGGCTTCTCCCTGGTTCAGCTGGGCAAATAAAGCCGAGCGAGAAGGAGAGGACTCTTCTTTTTTGCCTTCATTCTCAAAAAGTGGAGGCGGCCCTGGAGGTGGCGGCGGCAGAGGGGGTGGTGGGAGGCCAGGCCCAGCGGAGAGGACAGAAAACGCAGTTGCCAGGGATGCTACAGGACCCTGCGGGAGACAGGATGGGGAACCGCACTGGGACCCAGCCCTGGCTGGGATCGTGCCCATGCCATGGGACCTGCAGTCACCAAGACTCCCCAGGGGATCCCACCGGGCACCCCTGTACATCAGGGTGGAGGACCTGGCCCAAGGGAACACAGAGCGTTGCTGGCAGAATCTGCACATTCAGGAGGCCCCTGGCAACTCCAAGGCAAACAGAGCCATAGTCACAAGTTCATGTCCAAAGCTCAGCACACCTTGGCTAGCTTAGAATCATAGGAAAGAAGTGATCCAAGGGGTAAGATAAGCATTTTAGGGACACTGGACACCACGACCCTCAAGGAGAAAGGGAGTTAGCAAGTGATAAAACATATTCAATGGTTACTAGATGGTTTTGAACCTTTTTGAGCACTAAGAGAGAGATACTGAAGTTCTCTGGAACTCATTTTCCAAATCTGCAGGCCTCAAGTTGACTTCCAGGCAAACATCATGTATGACCTGGAGACTGTTGAACCCAAAGGCAGAAAGGGAGGGAATGGGAAGCATCTGATGGCACACGGTGTGTGAGTGGCCAGCAGACAGAAAGGCAGACTCCCCAAGACTTATCCTCTTTTCTGCTATGAGCAGTACAACCCTTATCCACTATGAAGATCTCACAAATTGAAGTGGCAGTCAGAAGTGACAGGCAAGAGGCAGGATTTGTTTTAACATTTGCAAAGGACTCTATGCAGGATGTTCTCAAAGAGCTTAAAACTAGGAGCAACACACATACATACACACCAGTCTTGGAACACACATACCATTTTACGTTTTTCTTTTGGTGGCACTGAGGATTGAACCCAGGACTTTGGCACTGAGCTACAGCCCTAGTCCTTTAAAAAGTTTTTATCCTGGGATAGGGTCTTGCTAAGTGGCTAAGCTGACCAGACTGTGCTTGAACTTGCCATCTTCTTGCTTCAGCCTCCTAGAGTGCTGGGTTGACAGCCTGCACCGTTATGCTATCCTCTGTTTTACATTGAAACCTCCAAGTAGAATTGTATTGCTGTGATAATGATTTATAAGTCAATTCACCGTTTTAAAAATCAGGAAACTAAAAAGTGAGAGTGATGGATATATAGTTCAGGCTTATGTATTTTCAATGCCAAATACAAAAGGTAAAATATTCCATTAGAACAAAATAGTGATAAACTCATTATCCCCTTATTTTCATAAGAAGCTCGGTATTATAAAATATCAAAATCAGGACATTTTAAACTATAGCTTTTTAAAAATAAGCAATTTTCAAGGTACTTATATGATTGCTACTCAAGGTACAATTATCCCGAAAATAAATGATTCTTCTCTTATTCAGAATGTCCCATCTTCAAATCTCAGTGTGGTGGAATTCTCATCTTCTGAAGATATCATGTGCATTGTTTTTGGATTTCTAAGGAAAACCAGCCTGACTCTTCCACCCAGATTCTAGGGTTAAGTAGAAAAGGATTTCATAGTTCTTGAGATAGACTAATTTTCCTTCCAGTATCTGAAATGTTTTCTACCATGTCTCAGGGGCGCAGTTTGAGAGTTTGCTCTGTACCATAAAGAGCATATTATACAAACTTCATGTATCAAGCAATATGCCAGTCAGTTACAGACACTGAGGGTCACCATGTATTACTTGCATGCCTAAGCACATAATAATTCATGTAGTTGGTGAAGGGATAGAGCCCTCCCCCAGTATTTGACACACTGAAGCTGTAGAATGGAAAGGGGAGATGATCTGGCTTCTAAATCTTAGATTTCCAAGGTTCCTTTGCTCTCAGAATTCAAAAATTTTTTCCAAGAGCCAGGAAGAGACCCAGAAAGGAATAAACCATATGTTCAAGTTTTTGGAACTTCAATACATTCAGATGGCTGACCCAGGACAACAGACAAATGATTTACTGCAACAAACGTTCAAAATAAAAGTAAAACAACAACAACAGCAAGAACAACAAGAACAAGAACAAGAACAACAGCAAAAGGGCACCGGGACCCACAGAAACTCTGCCTTGCCTTAGGCTTGGCCTTCATTGCATCCCGGCTCATTCCTGTAGTACCCTGTAAGAGCATGATGCCGGCCTCCTGTGTCCAAGCTTACTTTTCCATTAGCATTCAGGGGTGGAAGTGAACAGGGACTCGAAGTCAAACTGACTAGACATTCCCATAGCTGGACCTTGTGGCCGGCCCTGTGGAGGAACTTATGTTTACCTTTCTCCTGCCCTCTCTCTGTAGGATGTTATAGCACACGACACCAGGGCTGTCTGTGTTCTGCTTTCACATATGAATCTGCTGGAATCCCAGCTGAGACAGTCTTCAGGTGTCCCAGGAAAAAAGCAGAGGAAAAGAAATGTCCAGAAAGGGACAGGATCCACAAACTGGAAAGTCTGGTATGTGCCAGGCACTATGTTCATCCATTCGATAGATACCTTCCCTTCGACCCCTCTTGAGATGAACTTTAATGACAATGATATGACTAGAAATGTACTGAAACACCTCTAGCAGAAAATAAAACAAGAAATCAGAATGGCAGTTTAAATTCAACGATCAACTACCAGTCAAGGGCAAAGGCGTAATTGGAGCTTATATCTGCTTGATTTTCGAAGCCTTCTTCAAAGAAATTCTTCTCGCTACATGTCCAAGGCCAGAAGTATGGATTCCCTTGACACATACACACTATTGTGCTTAGGCCTGTGGTTAGAATATATGTGACTGAGGTACTGGGGCAGAATAAACTTGATTTATTCTTTAGCTCCTTAATCCTCACTCTTAACACCTGAGCAGCTGATCCAGATCGTACAGTTAACTCTGCATGAGTTCCCATCTTCCGAGTGGGTAAGATCTCTTGGGCTTTGACACTGACATCTTAGCATCAAATGCATCTCATTGTTGATGCTGAATTTGTTGTGACTTGGTGCCCTTCTAGAAACTGGCTTCTTGCCTCTATTCATTTTTCCCAAATACCTACTGGTTCCAGTAATGGGATACTCGTATCCAAGTCCTGGCCTTCCATCTAGTGATCAAGTTGTTAAGGGCACCACTCATCAGTGTTTTTTGAAAGGTGGGCATCACGGCAGAGGGAATGCACCAGTTTGACCACATTGAATGGTAGGAGTACGTAGATACAGGGCTTGGAGCCCTAAGTGCTCACTCACTGGGCCCCTCCTTGTAATGCAAGTGAAGCTACAGGCCCTGTGGGAAAGTGGGGTTCCGAGGAGATGGGGTGCGGGATGGGGGCTCAAGTTCCCATCCTTCACAACGGGAGTTACGTGTATCCAGAGACACTGAATGGTAAAATCCCTGGTAAACAGACCTGTCAGGAGGCATATGCTGGACCAACAGCTGCTGCCCTGGATCCTGAAGGAGATGGTGCTTGGTGAGGCTCCCTCTCTTGCTGTGTACCTCAGAAGTCACAAGAAAGCACAGCACCAACCTGCAGACCACAGGGGCTTCTCTGCGCCCAGGCTTCCGGTCAGATGTGTGTGTGCAGAAGGAGGAAGGCCGCCGAAGAAGGGGGAGGTTTACTTGCAAATGATCTATGTCTGATCTCTTTCAAGAAGGCCTTTCTCAGTCAATTTTTTTACAAGCTGTCTTCCCCTAGCAGTTGCTTTCATTTTTGTGTCCGCACTATAAACTCATACAGCACAGTGCTCAGGACATAAAGAGGGTGACACCATGTGACTTGCCAAGGTCACACAACAGGTAAGTGATGCAGAGCCATGCAGGGAAATCAAGGGAGAAAGACTTAACCATAGCAAAGTGGCAGTGACCCCTCACAAGTGCCTTTGAAGAAACTTCTTTATCATGCTGATAAAATGAATCTTTTTGGTATCTTAGAGACCCAGACTGGGAGCAATTGAAAAAGACATTCTATTCAAGTCATGTAACAGTGGTGTGCAATTTAGAAGCAAGAAAAACAGCACATTTATGATTTTAAATGGCCATGTTAGCAGGGCAAAAGTTCACTTACATTGCAAGAACACAGCACAAAGCCTAAAAATGTTGCTTTTAAGGTCTATTAAGATTAATTTTGAGAGCAGATGATTGATTATATACTTTTTTCCCCCGGTACAAAGACTTTTTAAAAAGTTAATGTATTGCAAATCCCCTTCTCTAACCTAATTTCACTGTCCAGAGAACAGCTGCTTCTTCTGTTTTTAAATATATGAACTGTAGCTATAAAATAATGAAGCCATTGTAAGCAACATATGGACCATTTAAAATTTTTTGGTTATATACGCTGTACATAATAGTAGCCATGCTATATGTACTATAGTTGTATACCAGCGTGCCCTGAACTTTGCTTTCACTCTGTAAAATAACTTGTCAATATTTTATTATGTAAGAATTTTGATTTTATTATGAAAGGGAAATTACTTATAGTCCTTAAATGGAATCTTCATCTTGCCTTGCTGGGGGGAGTTATATATATAGCGAATAATCCACACTAACCTACCACAAACACTGTTGGCTTAAGTATCCAGTTAATTCAGGTACAGTCTAAAATTGGATCTTAGTAAGACATAAAAATTGCTCCAACTCTTTGTTTTGTTGAGTTGGTAGAAGGTAGGACAAGTGGGGAATTTGTAGGTGGGGTCAGGGTGCCAGAGAGAGGCTGCAGTGCCTTAGGCCTGAGCTGCACATAGGCTGCTCTGGAGACCTACAAGGAGAGATTGAGGACTTAAGCAAGGGAGAAGTACATAGGACAGCATTACTCTCTAATGCCAAGAATGGCCAGGCAACCAGTGTCTAGGCTAGTGCTTTTACAGATTTTTAAGAAGCAGAGACCAGAAAAATACAGATGCTCTATGATAATTTCTCAGAAGAGGGAGATGATGTTGCTTACCACAGAACTTTAGTTAAGATATCCCATCTATAACACTTGCTTAGTGATAGTAATATTCTGAGCCACCTGTTTCTATTTGTGGAGACTGTAGGTAAAGCCACAAAAATGAAACAGCTGACACGCAGTGGTATTTATGGGTCTTACTCCCCTCTTCTGGCCTTCATGGACACACATGTTCGGCTCACTACTTGGTCTGCTTCTCAGCTGGATTTGCTCTTTGGGGGTCTGTTGCTGAGCCACCGGCCATTAATCACCTCGCTTACCTTTAGTGATCTCTAGGTAGCAAGCACAATTTAAATGTGTGCAGTTGTACACTTGAGGGTTAAAAATCACAAGGCTACTGAGTGTGGTGGTATATGCCTGTAACTTCCAGTGCTCTGGGAGGCTGAGGCAGGAGGATTGCAAGTTTGAGCCTAGCCTGAGCAATTTAGCAATTTAAGAAGACCCTCTCTTAAAAGTAAAAATTAAGGGCTAGGGATGTAGTTCAATGCAAAAGTCTTGGGTTCAATTCTCAGTACTATACATACATACACACACAAAATAAGTAAAAAAAATCCAAGGCCATATCAATCACAAATATATTTACAACTTCTTCTACAGCTTAGGAACTCACAATATTTTACAACTGAATTTTTAAAAATGAAATGTTGGTTCACTTTTCCAAAGACAAGGGTTCCCAAATGATCTGGTACAATACAACATATAAAATATTAGGGTGATAGACTTCATATATTATAAAGAACAAGTAATTTAAAAAATTAGAGACTACTGTTTTATACAAATAAATAAGACAGTCATCCTAGCAGCAAAACAATTCACAAACTCGTGAGCCCAGTGTGATGATGGGTGTCTGTGTTCGAAGTACTCAGGATGCTAAAGCAGAAAGATTGCTTCTGCTCAGGCGTTTGAGACCAGCTTGAGCAGCATGGTGAGACTCCATCTCAGAAACAAACAAATCACAAATTCATGATTTAGGGTTTGATTATGTTTTCAGTGTCAAAACTGAAACGAATTTCTATTTTCTGAAAGATTTACTTTTATCAATTCAACCTCTATAAGAACTTAAATAATTTACATTTGTACAAGGGGTAATGGAAAGATACAATGAATACTTAAGTTTTACTTATTACCAGAAAAGACACCTTGCTAACATATGGGTGTGTTTAAACTGGGAGAGTATTTTGAAGGGGATCGACGGTAATGTGTGTTTTACAATAGCAAATTTTTAAAACATTCACTGTATTTTATAATCATCCCACATTGGTAACTGCTTACAGTAATTTCTGCCAAAATCATTAAAGTGTGTTTTCATTCACCTTATTCACAAGATCTGGCACTGTGCAAGTTCTGGTTCTGCCCTCAAATCAAAGTAACCTTGGAAGGTAGACATTTTAAATCAATTCAGGACATGGATGCCGCCATGTCAGCACAACTAAAGACACTGACAGAAGACGTCCAGAACTGCTTCAGAAATTGTCAAGAATAATGGGATAAGCACGTTCAGAGGAAAGAGGAGTAATGACAATGTGTCTTTTACTGTAATAAATACTTAAAAAATTATACATTCCCTATACTTTTGATCACACCTTGTATTTATGTCATGCTTCCACTACAAGTATATTCAAAAAGATAGTCATACATAGACTAACAGATGGTCATTCTGTACGTACATTGTGAGAGCCAAAGTGAATTTATGAGTTGAGTCTCCGTTCACTTTTTTTTTTGTAGCACTTAGTTGAATTTTGTGACTTCTGCCAATGAAAACAAAGCTCCTGGGAACCTTTCCAATAAAACAGAATTGCTAATAATACCACAACGAAATGTTATATAATATTTCTAGCATACATTTGTTAATAATTTTTACCTAGTTAATTCCTATTTCAGCTATGGAGACAGAACACTACTGGATTTTTGCTTTCCATGGGGTTACCTTCAATTGACATAAGAAGATGGACACACGATGATGAAGGGAGAGTAGGGCTCATTTTAATCAGTTTTCTTCTGAGGCAAAGTTCCAAACATCCTTATTCCAAGAGGAAAAAGGAAGGTCATTCAAAACCCGAACTTCAAGGTTTCATCAATGATTTCTGATGGTTGCACTCAGCCCCACCCCTCCTACCTTCCATGGTCTCTAGATGCTGCTCCTTTGATACCTCAATAGATCAGAGCTTTGGCAGCAAATGAAAAAAATAGAAGAAACAAAGTTAATTCTAAGAATTAATAACAGCATTACATTGGAAAGTAGCCTGGGAGTGACATACGTGGTCCATCCTGGTACATATAGACCAGTAACTTAGTGTTTTTATTCTTATCTTCATTATATGTCCAGATGTATACTTGGAAAAAAGCATCAGTGGTAGCTTCTGTTGAACATGCCCAAAGTAGAAATTCTGGATAAAAACAGATGAAGCAGAGGCCAGAAGAATAGGTGGAACACAATCTAACTGGCTCAAGTAGTCCAGATACGCCACACGCATGATGCTGATAAGCAACCTCAATTGTTACGTTGGCCTTGTTTTGCTATTGATATCTGGCTCAAATCTGGAATTTGCAGATTGCCTTTTCTTCTTGTCTGCCAGCATCGACAACTTGAAAATACAATTTCTCATAAAAAAGAGGAAAGATAAAATTAAATTTTCTGTGAGAAAACTTTCCAGAGTTAAAGATAGCAGGGTATACCCATCAAAGAGACCAATGCTAGAGAACCAACAGTTGTGTAAACATCAAGAATGACACATGGCTTGAATTAGGGAGATGCCTGCCTCACTTGGTCATAAGAGTCCTACGTCTGAACATTCACTGGATTCCTGTTTCTGTTTTTTATTTCTGGGGGGATTTTATGGTAATTAAAAAACTATTTTTTTCAAATTATCCAAGCGAAGGTAAAATAAGAGCTGTTGGATTGTTTACATGTGCCTCTATGATACATACGTATTTTATTTACCTGGAATTTTCTTTTCATTAAAATACCCCAAACACCAGTATCTCCTGAGTTTTATAGTTGAGGCATGCTAAGGCAGAGTAACTGTCTCAATTTCAGTTCCAAAATTCACAGGAAAAGTTCAGGTGGTGCTTGGGTGGTGGAAGGGATGGTGGTTAGCTCAGTTGTCATCCAAAGTGCTACCAGTTAGCTGAGGCTGGGGCTCACTTCTGTTCTTATCAAAGGGTTGTTTTGCTTCTGGAAGATAATCTGTACCTTTCACCCTCTCCTGTTTTTGGAGACAGAGTCTCTCTACACCTCTGGTTGGCTTTGAACTTGCTATGCAGCCCAAGCTAGCCTTGAATTTGTGATGCTCCGAGTGCTGGGATTAGGGGCTTGTGCTGTCATGCCCAGCTTCCCCTCTCCTCTCTCAAGAAGACCTTTTTGCTTCACCTCCTGTCAGCTTGTGTTTCCTGAGTTTATGCCAGCTGAGAATGAGAGGAGCTGATGGTGAGGAGAGAGAACAGAGTAGCGCTGGGTATCAGCAATGACGTGCACCGTCTATGCCCACTTCCATCACCGGGTGGAAGTCAAGACAGATTTTTACATGGTTCTTGAGACATCATCCATAGTTAGTGGACTAACATTTTGTGTGGTTTCTGAGCAGAAATATGATCAGAAATGAATGCATTTGATTAAGCAGATGTACACGGACATCACCTATTTCTAAGGCCCTGGAGCAGTCGCTGCTGCAAGTCCCAGGCTGAATCAGAAAAGGACAGTTTCCAAGGCGCTCACAGCCTCTGAGGACAAGGAAGACACTCTCTTCCCAGATGTGCCAGGTACTTGCTTCTGCTCTTTTGAGTTTTCTCTAAGACCTCAGACTGTATTTCACTTTGGAACGTTCTCCAATTTACTACTTAGAAAACTCTTCTATGTCCTTCAAGGCCAAACACAAATGTCTTTTCTTTTTGTGGGCTTTATGGAACTTTCCCCAAAGGAAGTTTCTTGTTTCTCTATATAATGACCCACTGGGACACTCTTGGGCTGCTTCATATCTTCTCCTAATCTTTCATCTCTGAACTGCGGTTTGGTCTGACTCTGAGCTCTGAAGAGTCTACCATTATTATTGCCTTAAAGTCTAATGTCTTAATAGCATCAGCAATGTGGCTGGGGAGCAGGCAGAATTGGTAACAGGACATGGTCAGTTACACTGTGTCCTTCAATAGTATGAATTAGGGAACTTTAAATAGAATATCTCATTAGAATACTTCCAGTGTGATAGTTTATTGGAATTAGGAATATGTATTAACACTTGTCAGCCCTCAGGTTTAGAGAGTTTGAGTGTTTGGTTATGAAAAATTTCTAGTACATGAAATAATCTTGATTGTTAAAGTAGATGGTTTTAAAAGTTACTACTATTTTGATTTAAGGAGATTTATATACTCTAAAAATATTTATATATTTTTGTCAATGAACACCGAAACTCAGAGGCATTTATGAGACAACAGACTCAATTCTAGATATAAAAACCTTGACTTAGAACCTCATAATACAGCTAATTCCAAATGACTGTGTATGAAAACTGTGTATGAGCTGTTTATTTGACTGCTTTTAACCCACACATATTCTACTAAAGACACAGCACAGATGAAAATAAGGTTGACCAATACTTCAGGGCTGAGATTGAAACTGTGAGTAATAATCCATCAAGTTAGGCAACTGGTTCTTAAATATTGTAACCCACAGGTCATTACATGAGAACTCGTTACTCTTTTAAATCTATAAAATTACATTTATTCGCTTCTTTTCAGAAAGCCCTCTCTGGAAGATCGCTAATCACAGGCAATGGTAGCCTGTTTCAAATTCTGTCACCCTTTGGTCTCTACAGTTGACGTTGGTGGCTGTCCTCTTTCTTAGAGCTTTGAGACTCTTGGTTTATCTAGCTCTGTCTCCTGTCTCTTCTATGTCTGTAAGTAATGGGGCTCCCAAGGTTTTACCCTTGATCTCACTCTTTTTGTACCTGCTCCCCTATTTAGCTGTTGGCTCTGGGGAGATGATGCCCCTCACGCATACCTGGGTGCCCCCTCAGTGAGCTCACACCTCTGCCGCACCTCCCTTCTGGGTGGACGGCTGCCCTGCTCCTCGCACACAACACAGTGTAAAGATTTCTTCAGAGTGTGAAGGTTTGTCTTCCTCCTCTACTAAGTGCTCTTCATGACTTTCTCTGCTTTTACTGGCATTGCCACAATTACCCCAGAATTCCAGACAGGAAACTTTATGTTTAGATTTGACTTCTCCTTCCAAAACCACCACCAACTTTGTCTTCCAACTTCTCTTTCTTGGCGTTGCCATGGTTACATGATAATCACCTCTAGCCACCCACCTGCTAAAATCTCCTGACTTGGAATTGTTGCCCTTTTCTGTTTGTCTTACACAATTACCAAACCATCCACAGCGCCTAACTTTCTGCTTAACAACCTACAGGGAAGGATGCAGCCATGTTCAGCCCGAATCTTCTTGGTGCCACACAGGATGTTACCATCTTGCCTCAACCTACCCTCCTGGCCTCATCTATTTCTCTGTCAGCTCCAAAAGATCACCAGCCTTTCAGGTTCTCTCTCTCTCGTTCGCTCTCTCAAAGTTCCTCATTCATGCCCTATGTGCACACAACTGAATTCTCTGCCGCGAAACTGTCTTTCCTTTGTTGTCTGCCTAGGAACCTCCTGTTTACCTTTCAACATTTGATTCCACCTCTGTGGCCTTTCCTGCCCACCAAGGACTCTAATTAGCAAAGCTTATTTTCCAACCTAGCTTTCTGTCATTGCTATTTTTTATGTACTGCAATAAAAATGCTTCTGTCTGAGGGCAGAAACTATCATACTACCTGGCATATGCTTTGTGCACTGTAAACAGCCAGTAGGTGGTAAGTAAATGAATTACAGTGGTGCATCAGCTCACGAACTCAGTTCTCTGCACAATTCTGGTTGTAAACCAAACTGGACAAGAACCAAATCAAATTTCCTTGTAAAGTCAATGTTGGACCTAACCACTGAATTTGATTCAGTTCTCATCCAATATGGTTTGCAACCAGAATCACGGAAACAATTAAGTTCGTGAACTGAGGAACCACCGTGCTAAATAAATGGATGAATAAAAGTGAATGCTGTCCCCAAACAACTGCCTTCACTTGAAATACACTAAGGTAGTGCTTTTCAGACTTTACTATGCATACGAACCACCTGGGGAATCTTAGCATCATGCAGGTTCTGGGTCAGGAGGACTGGAGTAGGGCCTAAGATTCTGTGTGTCTAACAAGCACTCATATGGCTATTGGCCCAAGAACAACACCACCTAGAGGAGGGGACACAGGCCCATCCTAGGTTTTCCTGGTCTATGCGAGCATAATGCTGCTCATGCTGTTCATCATGTTGCATTGTTTCTGTGCTTGTCAGCTAGAATGTGCATGTCAGAGGACAAGGACAAGGTCTAGGATGTCATGTACCCATCTTTGTATTCTCACCTGGTGTGTGGCAGGTGCTCAGCAATGCTGGTTTAGTTAGGGGGTCTCTCTTTTAGCCATTTGCACCCTAACTTCATTACCTGTGCATCTGGGACTCCCTTGTTAGTTGGTGATACTCCTAACCCAATCCTGTCCAGTGAGTGACGTGACTCTTTTCCATAAGAGAACGAAAGTGCAGATGTTCCATGACTTACCTCAGAGTTGTGTAGCGATAAAACCACTACAAGATGAAGATACCACATGTTGAACATGCTCTGAACAGCCCTAGCTTAGCAACACAGCACACCAAGGACTGATGGCTGTTTCCTCCTGTGATCATACGGCTGAGTGGAACCTGCACTTGCTGTGGCTGGGCACCTCAAGAGTGGACTGTAGCCCTTAGTGTTAGCCAGAGAAAGGATCCATATTCAAATCGCAAAGTTCAGTTTCTGCTGAATGCCTACACTTTTGCATTATTACAGGGTTGAGAAATTATAAGCAGAACCATTATAAGTTGTGGAACTGTCTGTAATTGGCACCTAAAATCTGGGCTCAGAGCAAGAGACCCAAGAGCGATTAAGTACATGCAATGTGGCTGTGGTCAGGCACAGCGGTGAGTGACAGCCTGGGGAAGATTTGTAGAGCTTTATGAGGCTTTGCCCATTCACTTTGATGGATAAACCTAAAATGTGGGTTTAGTAGAAACTCTAAATTCAAATTTGGATATAACAGGTTGAAAAGAGCCAGGTTTAATGCACAGGCCTGTAATCCCAGTACTCTGGGGGGCTGAGGCAGGGGAATGGCACATTTGAGCCCAACTTGGGCAACTTAGCGACTCATCAAGACTATCTCAGAATAAAAACTTTTAAAAAATGGACTAGGGATATACTGTACCTCAGTGAGAAGGCCCTGGACTGAGTTCACAATTAAAAACAGTTGAGAATAGAGAATAGTTTTATAAATAGTGAGAGGGAGGCAGAGCTCAGAAGACTTGAAAACTTACAAGCCATACATATTTAATGACATGTTACAGAGTGCACATTATTTATAAGAAGTAGGGAGACCCTCTGGCTGAGTTGTAATCTGATCAAAGGCAAAATGTTAAATTTTTGCTTTGTTAATGGGTAGTTGGCCTTTACATTGAGAAACAGCCTGAGAAGATGTACCTCTCTGGGCACAAGAAGGGATGATTACAAACTGTCTTGTTTTGGGAAAGCAAAATGCTCCCTTTTCTATAATTTTAATCACTGTCAATGATTTGTATTTTCCTGGATGTTTGTGCAAGCTAAGGATGGGTGACAGCGAATGCACAGCGTAGATTTCTAAAACTCGTATTATTCAGTAGGGTGAGATCCCAGCTGTTGATTCTTTGAAGTATTTCACGGGCAGTTTGGTTTTTGTTCATGAACTCTCTGCCTACCCCTATGCCTTCAAGGTTTTTACCTACTTTCTCTTCCAATAGACTTAGTGTTTCTGTTTTAATATTGAGATCTGTGATCCATTTTGACTTGAGTTTGGCACATCTAATGAAATCACCAGCAGAGCAAAAAGAAAACCCACAAATTGGGAAAAAAAATCTGACCTGACTGTCTCTTGGACAAAGGTCTTCTATCTAGAACATATAAATAATTAAAAAGCATCAGCCTGTTCAAATTCAAAGACCCAGTCCAAAAATGGACAGCTGAGATGAATACATACTTCTCAGATAAGGAAACACAAATGGCAAATAAATACATGAAAAAATGTTCAACATCATTAGTCATTCGAGAAATGCAAATTAAAACAACATTGAGATTTCACCTCACCCCAGTAAGAATGGCTATCATTAAGAAATCAACCAGTAACAAATGCTGGTGAGGCTGTGGAGAAATAGGAACTCTTCTCCACTGCTGGTGGGAATGCAGACTGGTGAAACCACTGTAGAAATCAGTATGGAGATTCCTCAGCAAACTAGGTCTAGTGGTCCCATTCAACCCAGCTATTCCCCTTCCGGGTATTTTCCCAGAAGATCTGAAAACATCATATCACAATGATATATGTGCATGCATGTTCATAGTGGCACAATTTGTAATTGCTAAATTGTGGAAGCAACCCAAATGTCCATCCACTGAGGATTGGATAAGAAATTGTGGTACTTTTATATAATGGAATATTACTCAGCTATAAAGAAAGACACACTTGAGGCTTTTATAGGTAAATGGTCACAACTAGAGACCATACTCATAAGTGAAATAAATCAGATGTGCATGTGTAAGCAATGTATTGTCTTACTAGTGTAAGAACCTGAAAAAGTGAATAAAAACTAGGAGGTATGGTAGACATTGTGAAATGAAAGGAAAATGCTCAGAAGTAATGGGCAACTGGTGTGTGGGAAAGGAGAAGGGAAAGAAGGGGAAATAAAAAAATAAAACTCATATTATTGACATTAAGAACTATATCACCATTACATAAGATTTTGTATATATTTATCCATGCATAGTTTTGTTCTACTCTACAAATGATTATACCCTAGTTTCCCCTCAAAGTTAGAGTAATTTAGAAATATATAAAAGAACAGAAATGTATCAACAATTTTAATGCTAGAAAGTTAATAAAGTCATTGTATTTATCCTGTTTATGGAATATTTTTCATGTCCCTTTTCTGGCCAGCTCCAACAGAACAGAATAGTAGTTTGGATGGTGATCTAGACAACTTATAGAAAAAAAGCAATTACTTCAGTGATCCTAAGTGTAAGACCTACTCTTACAGTTTTGTTATCTGATTCAAAGGAACTGCCAATGAATTTTACAAATCTGACCAATGGCAGAGGGTAATAAATAACAATGAGTCTTGGGAAAAGAGTAATTCATTCAACAATCTCTATTTGAGCCGTAGCACCAAGGAAGAAATGCGATTAGTATGAAAGAATCAGGAGGAGTTAAACTCACTGGAAGGGGCAAGCAGTCTCTTGTGTAGAGAGCTTCTCACAGACAGTTGTTTTCAGGTTGAAGGAAAGCCCACAGAAGCGACAAGATTCCATGGACCAGTGTCCACGCAACAAGAAATTCCAGATGGATTACTGCTCAGCTGCTTCCTCCCTGGAAACGCCTCCTCCACCCCCACCCAGGACACTTGTACACACACACACACACACACACACACACACACACTCCTGAAGAATTGCTGGCCTCAGAGTTTTACATTCTGTCCTTGCCTGGCACAGCTGCAGCCTGATGGCAGAGGTCAAGATGGAGCGGGCACATCCAGTGCCAGCTGCTAACTCAGGGGATGATTCTTTCTTGGAGTCATGCACCCACGGGAATCCAGGGTCTCAAGCAATTCCTGTTGGTCACTGAAAACCACATTTGGTTCAAAAGTCAAAATCCTACTTGAAAACAGAAAACAACAACAACTGCTGAAAACATATGGTACACACAAGAGCACCGTAACTCGCGGTGTCCGTGAAGATGGAGTTAGTTTCTAAAATCTGAGTCCTGCAGTATCTGCACACACTGACATTTCCCGAACCTTATCATTTTATGTTATATAGTTTTACGTAGTTGTGATTTGTGGAATTCAATTGATCTTGTTTTTTTTTCTTTGCAAGGATTGTGCTTATTTTTTCTTCTTAAAGACCATTTGGTCAGATAATTTTAATAGTTCTTTTTCTTCTCTTTGGGAGAATGCTGTGATTCTGGGTTTAATAGTTTTATCATTCATTTCACTGGTATGTTGCCAGAACATAGTATGGAAGGAGGAATTAGTTTGATTTAGGCAATGGATTGTGCTTAGAATACTTAAAATTGTTTTTTGTCATTTAAAAAGAAATTTAATTTTAAAAGTCAAAGGGTAACTTTTATCAGGTACTTTTTAATACCTAGCCTACACAAAAGCATAAGATGAAAATATCAGGAAATACAATTCCGTGTATGTTTTAAGGCTTGTCAAAGGATTTGCGCTTATGATGTTATTGCTGAACCAACATTTCCTACTATGACCATTTCCTATTTTTCATACCTGACCAATGCTTAATCATTCCACTCTTCCATTTCCACTGAAGAAGTGAAGTCGTCTAGAGGTAGAGTTCAGTAGAAAAGTTCGTGCTCACCGTAAGCAAGGCTCTGTTTTCTATCCTTAGTGCAGAAATAAAAACAAAGCAAAACAAAACAAAAATATCCTCCAAAGAGACATGGATGCTCCACTTTTACCATTTTAAATAGAATTTTTGCTGAGATAGAGTCTCACTGTGTAGTGCAGGCTGGCCTGGACCCACTATGTAGCCCAGGCTGGCCTTGATCTTGCAGTGATCCTCCTGCCTCGGCTTCCCAAGTCTGGAATTACAGGAACACATCACCACTCCTGGTTTTAAATAGAATTTTGGATAGAATTAGAATACTGTGTGTTCAGTGAGTAATAGCTGCCAGTTCCATGGCAAACTAGGATGGCCAGTGTTTGCTCTGTGGATCATTTATATTTTGTATAAATATTACCTTTATGTTTTATAAACTTTTCCTCAAACATGGGATGTAGCCCATTAATTACTGAGTTATGAAATCAATTCAGTGAGTTTCAGGTAGAATTTTATACAACATGACATAAAAAAGAAAATATCAGAGTGCAATATATGTAATAATAAATGAGGATTGTTTTGTGAAACTTGTTTTTGCTTTGTGCCTGTGGAGAGGGTGTGTAAAATGAATTTCTTTCTATGATTTGTCTTAAACAGTTTGAAAGTCACTGTCACAAAGCATGTATTGCTACTGAGCAGAATGAAATAAGATTTGCTGCAGAACAAAGGAAAATAGCCACATTTATTTTTCTATAATTAATAATCAATTTTCTTTTATATTCATAAACACAATTACTCTGCTTTGTATACTGCAATAAAGGTATTCAAGCCATTTAAAAGTAATTTTCTATTCATTTTCCGTGGGTACCATTAGAGAACTGAGAGACTAGCATTTGTTGACGTTATTTCCTACAAATGGATTCTCATGCCTCTTGCATTTATATTCCGTGAAATAATAACAGATCCAAAGAGTCTTCATCTTCAATTTACTATTTTCTAATGATGACCCATCTCCATAGTAAAGAGGTAACAATTTCCCCTTTATGACACATTGATCTATAACAAAACACCTCATTTGAAATGGATGGAAAGTGATTCCGACCAGGCTACATACATGTTCACACCTACCCACAACACCTTTCTTTACTAAAACACGTCACCTGTTTATGAATTTTCCTCTTGAAGGTTATAATGTGTATGGAGGACGTATCAGATATTAAACTGGTAAGAACAGATACTACACTTGATCTTAGCCAAAAGGCCAAGAAGTGATGAGTTATAATGTGGGCAGGAGAACAACAGTTAGTTGCATCTTGCACTGTGCGTTTCAAGGCTATGGGGGGAGCAAAGTAGAAAATGAAAGGAAACATCTGTCTTGAGGGGGTAATGTTCACATTGTGCCCCTGTTGGGGAACAAATGTAGAAAAGCCACTCTGCCTTGAAAATTCACAAACCACCATAGGAAGTACTGACATCAACACTCAGAATGGAGGGTAGGTGCTACTGGCAGAGTGAGTTCTGAATCACATTTTTTTTTTTTTTTTTTTTTTGCGGTACTGGGGATCGAACTCAGGACCCTGCGCTTGCTAGGCAAGCACTTATTCCACTGAGCTATATCCCCAGCCCCCTGGCAGAGTGAGTTCTACCTTTAAATGGGATCAAAAGAAGCTGCTTTAATTTTTCAACATTGGCTGGTTAGACCAATGTCTTAGCCACTTTCTGGTTGCTGGGACAAACTATCCAACACCTGCAACTTAGAGGCCAATGTTGGCTCACAGTTCCAGTGTATGGTCGGCTGCTTCTGAGGCAGAAATGGCCCGGGGAGGAAAACTGTGGCAGCCAGGAAGCAGACAGACAGAGAAGGGAGGTACTGGAGACAGGATACATCCTTCCGGGTCGCACTCCCAGAGACCCACCTCTTCTGACTGGCGCCATCTTAGCAGCATATTCAGCTTTGGACATCAGTGGGCGAATCCACCCATGAGCATAGCACCTCCGTGCTCCAATCACCTTCCCAAATCTCCACTTCTGACTCCGTATTTTGGGGAACATTTATATTTAAATCACAACAACTACTCACTAGTTAAAAGGAGTAACTGTTTCTTTTTTATATTTTTAAAAGTGTAAAAAAAAAAAAACAAAGAAAACCAAAGGAAAGCAACAACAAAAAAAGGAAAATATTAACAAAAAGACACAAAGTAGCACAAGAGCAGTACGATCAAAACTGAATTATAGACTGAACAACAGGGAATCACCAATGGTTTCTCCACCACACATTGATAACTTCAAAGTGCATGCTTCTGAAATCACATATAGACATACAATCTTTATCAAACAATCATGAACTGTTCCTTACCATAAAGTGACACAGGTCAACAGTGGCACCATATTAACCATCCTGCATGTATACACATAGATACATATTTGTCCCTCTCTTCCTTCTCTTCCTCCCCTCATCCCACCCACTCCCTACCTTTGAGCAGATTCCCCTCACAACCCCCCAATCCACACTCCCACCTTCAGATTCCCACACCAGTGACACAATATGCTGACTGCACATGGACCTCTGATCCATTTCACTTACGAGTATGGTGTCCAACTGCGACCATTTGCCTACAAAAGCCACAAATCTGTCCCTCTTCATAGCTGAGTAATATTCCATTATATAAAAATGCCACAATTTTTTAATCCAGTCCTCTGTGGATGGACATTTGGGTTGCTTCCACAATTTAGCTATTACAAATTGTGCTGCTATAAACATGGGTGCGCATATATCACGGTGATATGAATCAAAGAGTTGGTTCTTCGAAAGAATAAATAAAATTGATAAACCCCTAGCCAACTTTATCAAAAAAAGGAAAGAATTCAAATTCATGCAATAAGGAATGGAAAGGATGAAATCACTACAGATCCCACAGAAATTAAAAGATCATTAATACCTACTTTGAAAATCCTTACTCTCATAGAATAGAAAACTCAGAAGAAATGGACAGATTCCTAGAAATGTATGAACTACCAAAATTGAATCAGGAAGATACAGAAATCCTGAACAACCCAATATCAATTAATGAGATTGAAAATGTCATTAAAAACTTACCAACAAAGAAAAGCCCAGGCCCTGATAGATTCACAGCAGAATTCTATAAAACATTCAGTGAAGATTTAATGCCAACACTTCTCAAACTCTTCAGTGAAATTGAAAAGAAATCAATTCTCCCTAACTCATTTCTGGAGGCAAGTATTATACTGATTCCAAAACCAGAGAAGGACCCAACTAAGAAAGAGAACTATAGACCAGTCTCCCTAATGAACACAGATGCAAAGATACTCAACTGAAATATTTAGGAATCAATCTAACAAAGGATGTAAAAGATTTATTCAATGAAAACTACAGTACTCTGAAGAAAAAGGAGTAACCCGTTTCTAATGGAAAGGGCTTTCCGTGGGAGCGAGCAGAGACTCCGAAGAGCAATGAAGATGCTGGGTCTCTAAGTCATGATTTAGTTGAACTACTGACTGAGCCCTTAGCCCTCTGGACCAGGCACCCGGCCAGGGGTTGGAGAAGAGATGAATTTGGAAACACGCGGGAGGGTTCTGAAAGCACATGGAAAATTACAGCTCATATGCTAAGGGTATATTTAAGAAACCTGTGACCCAGGTGTACTCAAGAAACGAAGGAGGCGTGGAAGAGAACCATGAATTCAGAAGGGGACTTGGAGAAGACCCAGGGAAGTTTCCTAAGCAGAGGATGTTTGGGCTGAGCCTCGGAGAAGAGACGGGTTGGCCCCCCGGGAAGCTCAGGTTACACGGCATGATGTACATTCAGGATATTGCAATGAAGGTGAAACAGTATGAGTTTGGCAAATTTGGAAATAACTACAATTTCATTTGGTCCCAACAGCACTAGATGTGTTCAGGATACCTTGAGCAGTTAGGGACTGGTGGAACACTCAGCGAGACAAGAGAAAACATGAGGCAAAGCTGGAGAAAGATCAATGTCCCATGTGGAAATTAGAGTGGAGACAGACACACAGGTGTCCTACTATTCAGGTACCTTTAAAGGGACTAAGATTGTCTAGCTATCCAAAAACACTGTTCAGAAACTTTAATGCATTAAAAGAAAAATTAAGAACACTTAAGATGACACTTATTTCCCAATCTTCCTGTTCCTTCCAATTCCTATCACAGCTTCTTACCATATACACCCCCTTCATGCTCACGAACTGGATTTTATCACTTAATTGTAACTGGTAAACTGTCTTCGGGGTAATCACCATGTACATCGTTTTTAATACCTGTATTTTATTGCATTTTTTTTCCCCTATATGTCATGCAGGCAGTCCCCAGATTTTCCCGTGAAAAATGACATTTCCATGAACAGCTTTCCATGCACAGTTTATTCTGTCCTCTCCTGGAGGCAGGTTCTGAGGTATGAGATTATGAGGCCACAGGGTATACATTTGTTTAGAAACATTTGTATGGTGTCTTGATGGGTGGGGAAGAGCCTGGTACTTACTGTTTTGCTCCAAGTAAGGCCTGTGGTGTGGTGTTCCTTGATGTATGCCTGAAGCTCGCTCCAAATATTCAAGTACGACTTCACCCAATCCACGTGGCGCAGGTCACTTCGTTACAAAAGAGAATGGAAGAGAGTAGAGTTAGGCTTCAAAGTAAAATTTCAGTAAGGGAGGGGGCGTAGTTACCCAGTATCTCAGGCTCAGATAATGCCGGAGTGATGATGGTCATCCTCACTGGGAGAGAACTCTGAAGGGAAGCGGCCCAGTGCTTCCCTGAGGAAGGTGGCACATGGCCAGTGCCCCGAGCTCTAGATGTGGACAGAGGCTGCAGGGCAGGAGCCCCACTGAACAGAGCCAACCAAGGTCATGCGCCCTCCTGCCTTGCTAAGGGGAGGCAAATTCAGAGGGAACACCTTTCGTTAGAGCTCTTGATGCAAAACAAAGAACAACTGTTCTCATGAATGACAGTGGCATTTAAAAGTCATTTAGTATGTTGTCTGATAATTTCATTGAATTCCTTGGTTAAAAGCATAACTGAGGAGAATTTTAGTCATGACCAGTGAGGAAGTTTGTACCCAAGAAAAAATGTTTTCTTACCAAAAGGCAACACCAATACTTCTAAAGGGATTCACTTCAACTGCCTTCCTTTGATATTCTTGACAGTGCAAGCTTGGAGGGGCATGGCCAGGATATTTATCTGTTTTATCTAATGAAAAGCTAGTGAAATACTCACCTTCCATAACAGGATGAGCATACAGGATCAAGAAAACTAAGAACATCCAACCTACAGATGGGTCCAAAGAACTGCTTTTATTTTTATTTATTTATTTATTTTTTGGCTTTTGGAGACAAGGTATCGCTGTGTAGTTCAGGCCGGACTTGAGCTCACTGTGTAGCCCAGGCTTGCCTGGAACTCTCAATGATCCTCCTGCCTCAGCCTCCGGAGTGCTGGGATTACGGACATGCACCACCACGCCCGGCTTCTGCGTTTCCTTTTGACAGTGCTCACCCACAAAGCTCTTGTTCCCACTTTGCAGGAAGTCATAGTAGATGAGAGGGTGATGCCAGTGGAGTTAACAAAATTTAATTGTGTACCCGGCTCGTTAATCTGCGAATGAGTACCGAAGGAAAGCTCTCTTCTGAAAGCTCATAGCCCTAACCATGTGTCTCTAGGTGTGTTTTGTTTTGTTTTTGAAACACCCAAGCACCAGCTGTAAGTCTAGAATCCTGCCCTATTAAGGCGATCCTTTAGGAGAGGAGAGGGAGAGTGAGGTCCTGGTCAGTCACTCCCCACAGGTGGAAAACATGAATGTGGCGGCTCTATGCCACAGTTTTGGATGTACTGATTACATTAGTCAAATGGATGAAGAATCCATTGTTATCCTGTCTCACTTTCCCAGGTCTCTAGTGACCTGTAAGCTTTCGTGAGGGTCTTAGTACATACAGTGCCCTGCACAGGGGAAGCGGTCTAGACAGCAGCTGTTACTAGAGCACAAAACTTCCTTTGGTCCAAATGAACACTTATATATGTGGTCATTTAACATGCAGATACATATATGCAAATATGTACATACAAAGCACATGAGTAAGTCTGCAGACACTCTAGAAATATCATGATGCATATGCAATATGCTTTTGTATTTAAAAATTTTTACAAGGAGTTACAGATCTGTATAGGCAATTTTTTTTCTTTTAACCTCTGTAATATTATTTGGACTTGAAGAAAGTTCCAGCAAAACTTGATAAGGACTAACAGCAAATCACCTTCACCTTTAGTCAGTCTCTAAGAGAGAAATTGAACAGGATTGAAATACAGGACAGTACCCATGGGCAGCTGTAAACCTGTCCTTGGTTTTCACTGACCTGGAAGAACTATGGTTGCGAATGTCAATTTCAATGGTTGTGACTCAGAGGGAAGGCACAGCTCAATAGAGCCAACTTCTCTACTCATATACTGAAAAAGAGTCAACAATACTCAAGCCAGTTGCAAGCGAGGCTAAGATGTGATGAGCCCCCGCTCATGGCTCTGTGTAAGTCTCAGTGCATCTGTATTTCAGCTCCCTGGCCCTCGGGGTTAGCTACCAGGTGGGTGGCAGTGTGGCAGTGAGTTGCTCATAGCTGTAAGGTGGGGGAAGGTGCTGAGGTTGGGTCCCCCACACGTGGTGTACAGCGTGTGGGGTATTCGGCTTTCATTAGATTGTCGGCTGTAGGAACACCAGGGTGACTCGGGCCACTTGGATTACCTGTAGAAGTGAAAAGAATGAATCTGCACCTCTGCCTGCATTTCCCTGACTTATTGTATGGTCTTCAGGGGGTCCCTGAGCCTGAGCTTGACGGAGTCCACCTTGTGCTGCTGGAAGCATATTTTCTCTTTCATAACTGACACGGAAGGGGAAAACTCTGGATTTCTTGCATGCATGTAAGAATGTGAAAAGCCCAGCCTCCTCGTGTGTGCTAGCCCTTGGCGTGGTTCATTCACACTCATGTCCCAACATTTACTTGAGGAGGGGCTGAGACAGGAGAGGGACTGACAGCTGGGATACAAATAAACACGGTCTGCAAAGGTGTGTTTTGGTGGAAAGGCAGGAGCCCAAGCAATGTCTAAGCTGCCCTAAGTGGGCATATATCCTGTGTTCTGAAAGAAGTCACTCGGGGTATACGTCCATGCCAGCATAGTAGACCCAGGTTTGGTAATGCCAACTTCCTATTTCTGAAACTCATCTTTGAAAACAACGGGCTGCTTTGCATTTTGGAGACCTCGTATGAGGCACTGACACATTCTGTGGTCTCTAGTACCGCATGGGGCAACATTTGGAATCCTCTTGTTGAGCACAGTGGCCTCAGTACAGTTCTCTGGGTGCACAAAGTCTGTCACTGAGCACAGGTACTGTGATCAAAGTTGAGGGTGCTGATTGATCCTAGGAGGAGAGGGGCCCACAATGGAGCCTGGAATTAATAAACAGTTCTGTCTGCTAACATTACTCTTCCCCAAAGCTGCAAGATCTGCTTTGCTAATGTAGAGTAAAAAAAAAAAAAAAAAAAAAAAAAATCTGTGGTTGTTTTTGCCTTTGTTTGAAAAATATAATAAAAATAGCTTTATTAAACTATAGTTCAAATTCCATATAATTCACACATGGAAAGTGTACAGTGCAATAGCTTAGCTCGAGTTGAGCAACCACCGCCACAAGTGACTTAGGATATTTTAACCCTCGCAAAGAAACCTGACATCCTTCTGCAGCTATCCTCCAAGTCCCTGAACTTCTCCAACCCTAAGCAACTGTGAGTTACTTTCTGTCTTTACGAATTTGCCTATTCTGAATTTTAGATGGGTGGAGTCATAGACACAGACAATAGGTAATTTTTTTCACGTGTCTGGCTTCTTTCACTTAGCACAATATTTTCAAGGTTCATTCCTGTTGCCACCTACATCAATATCTCATTTTTAATTTCCGAACAATATTCCACTGTCCAAATGGGTAGACCACATATTATGGATCCACTTGTCAGTTGATGGACACATGGGTTATTCCCATGTTTTGGCTATTGTGAATAATGCTGCTGTGACTACTCGTGTATGAGCTTTTGGATGCATACTCTGGTTTCATTTATTTTGGATGGATATATCTGGGAGTTGAACTGGATGGGATGGTTGTTTTTATACTAAAGTGTTGGTAGGTATTTATTTTTTTAATCTTGTGAAAAAGTGAAACAAAATTTATAGCAAAGTATTAAGAGAATAACGATAAGAATACCGTGTGTTATCTTCAAAGTAGTTACTCAGGGTACAAGACACTGATAAAAAGATTTGTCTTTTGCAAAGAAACAAATAGATATTAGTCCAAAGTTTTATTTTCATTGAACTAGATATTTCTTAAAATAAGTAATATATGTATGGATATTCTTTGCATGGTGAGTTTTATAACATGTATTTTGTTAAATTTTCTTTTGTATCTCAAAGTTTATTAAAATAAAAAATAAAAACAAAAAGGTGGCACAAATTTTAAATAGGTACCATTTGGTCAACAACCTGAAAATGTGGAAGACATTTCTAAGTAATGTAGTTTTGTAGATTCAGTTTAGAATTTGTCTTATATTGTTGTCAGTCCTTTTCTTCTGGTTATTTTCAGGCCTGCATTAGTAAAATAAAAAGGTGATAATCCAGAGGATTCAGGCCCTCAAATCTCCTTCTATCTAAACAGTCAGGAGCTATTCAGCAGCGCTGTCCCCAGCAGCTACTGTATTTATTGACTGGTATCACGTCTGTTGCTACCACCCAAGGGTTCAGACGGGGATCCACCCTTGAGTGCAGAGGGAGGGGAAAGGGGACACTCCTGTTTTTATTTTTGCCCCAACTCTTCCCCTGGTTACTAGGCAACAGCCCCAGCACCTTTTGACAGCTGTTTACAAGGCGAAGCGTGACCTTATCAGAGGGAGAAGAATCTCATGACACTCCTTAAATAGCTCAGGAGACATTTTCCTGGATGTCTCTTTCTTGTGCGGCTCCGTTCGGGCCTCTTTTTCTATTCTAACCCCAGCTGAAGCCTCTCTAGGATCTATTATTTTTGCTGTAGGATGCAAAGTCTTTTCACGCTGGGTCTCCAGAGAAGCCCCGCGGTGCAGACTCACCTGTGCTTTCCATAGCCTTCACAGGGCTGCCGTTCTCCCGGATGTCCCTCTGTCCACTGCAACCGTATATCTGAGCTCTGTCTGGCTTCCCTCTCGCTGCCTGCGTTACCGTCTCATCTCACCTCTGTTCTTGATTTTCACTTCCTTTCCTGACTCCCCCTTTCTTCTAACTGCTCACTCCACAACCTACTTTGAGCAATGGAAGAGCTCCGTGACCACGGGAGCCAGTCCTCGAGACATAGGGTAGTGACATACATCAAATGGCGACAGTTTAGTCATGACCAGAGGACTGAGACACACGTCCTAAAACACACATATTATCTGGATGATTGATTCCATTTTCTGCTTGGCTTTCTCTGCAAAGATGAATTTTTTCTTTAAAGTTTATAGTACACTCATAAAGAGCCATGGAAAGAGATCAGGAATTAACTATTTAAGTTTTATGGACAAATGTCTCGGAAGTGATCAACGCAAACCCGGTAGGAGAAGGTACGTACCTGTGTTTGTAGTCCTTCAAGACCCTGTTAGTGTAAAAGGTGGCAGCATCATTCATCTCCTTGACATAAGGACCAGGTTTGGGGGACTGAGAAAACAGGACCATCACCCAAGCATAGGAGGAAAAAGAAAAAAAGATAAGAAAGAAGAAAAGCAAGGGAGTATGGTTGGAAGTTGGAGGCGAACTGCATTCTGGAAAGGTTGTCAAACACACTCTGCTTCTCAGAATAGAAAGCAGCACATTTTAAACAGAGCAAGAAAAAGCTGATCTTTCAGCCGAAGACAACCTTCCTTCAGTGCCGCAATGTGCACAAAGGGGCGTGGAGGGGAGGCGAGGTCTCCTGAGTGCTGCAACATGGGACCAGGTCACGGGGCCCCGGTGCACCCAGACTCACCACGGCTATCCACCCTAGGGCCGGGATGCTTTCGCTGACGGCTGAAAGATGGTTAAACATGTTACTCCCCCGGTTCCTCTCTCTGAAGGTTTGGATTTCCTGAATCTTTTCCGAGATGGGTTTCAGAAGTGCAGCTACCTCGTTCTGTAAGCAAACATTGGGAGCCGTTACTAGAGACAAACAAAGGCATGACGCTTCCACCTGCCGGGCTTTTGAAGCCGGGGCATCCAGAGTCCTGAGGGGAATGCAGAACCATCCTTCAGAACAGAATGGAGTTTTCTTTACTGTGGTCATACAGTCACCCCTTCACATCCACAGGTTCTGCAAGTGCGGGTTCAACAAACTGCACTAAAAATAGTTCTTAAACATATCGTGTCCGTACTGCATATCTACAGACTTTTTTCTTATTATTGCATAAACAGTACAGTGTGACAATTATTAACCTAGTGTTCACACTGTATTAGGTATTGTAAGTAATCTAGAGATGACCTGACGTATACATAAAGCAGCAGGCAGGCTACGCACAAACGCAAAGTCATTTTACGCACAGGATTTAAGCGTCTGGTGTCTGTGGGAGGTCCTGGAACTAACCTCCCCCAGATCCAGAGGGACAGCTGGACTGTATTTTTATTCTCCCGCAATATGAAAATTGCAGACATTTTTAACATGAATAAGGTCATCTTCTGAGACATGGAAAACCCCAGCAGTAAGAGATACAGCCTCTGTTTTGGAGACAGCTGCAGGGAACACCGAAAACCAGCATGGATGTGTTTTATTTTCAAGTGAATCTGTCCGTCACATACTGCAATAACAGACATTAAGTCAGGGCAAGAGGTTCCTAAAAGGATGACTTACTATTCCTGTGGGAAAAGGGTGTGGGGAGGATCCCAGGTTTGACTGTAGTGGTTCCCATAGTTCACGTGAAAACAAGGAAGTCCTTTCCCAGTGCTCCTTTTAAGCAAATGTGATAGCTTCCCATATTTATCGTGACCTTTTTTGGTTTGGCTGTCGACATCACCTACAGCCCACTGCCTGTGATTACTGGTCACACTCATTTCTGATGAATTCAGCAGCTGACATCTGTAGTTATATAGAAAAGGACTTTCACAATTATGTGTCAGGCAGCATCACAGAGACACTGCAGCTATTTTAAACATCTCCTGCATGCCTGAGGCATTTGCTGCTTCTTTTAAGCCTTGAAGAGCAGAGAGAAAACTGTTTATCTGTGTGTGTACGTGTTTGTGTGTACATGATGTGCTCCAAAGAATTGGCAAACATGCTAAGCTTCCCAGTTTTGTAAGAGCAGCTAGAAAGCTTTAAGCAGTATTTTACTAAATCTTGTTTGCAGGAAGTAAGATGGAAAAGCTCCTTACAGTTCTTTCATTTCATCAACCAAGATTTCAAGGCAATGGTTTCTAATCCTGGCTACGCACTGGAGCCACCTAGGGGTCTATAAAGGATACAAAGGCCTGGATTCCATCTGTCACCAGAGATTCTAAGTCAACTGGTCGAGCTGGCTGGGACAAGGGTGGGAAGACTGGAAAACACCTCGGGGGAGTTTATAATTACCACTACGATGGTAGCTTTACCCTAAGGTATGGTCATTTCTGTCAAGGAAAGAAAACCATAAGGGAGGAAAGTATGTTCAATGCTGGTAGCTTCCAGATTTGGCTTCTCCTAAACCCTTCACTGGTCCTTCCTAAATGTAAATATTGTGTGTAAGAGCTTAGAAATTAGAACAACTTGGGTCCAACTCTCAGCTCTGCCACTTACTTCCTGTAGGGCCTTGAGCACATGACTTTATCTGGTCCTGGGTTTCTCTGTACACAAATCATATATCACAGTATCTACAACCTATGGGCTATAGGAGACACTGGCTTTCAAACCTCTACCATGCAAGAGGTACACAATAAACATAAATGGTTATTATTACTATGATGCAATTAGCTCATAGTGGAGCTAAAAAAGATGTTGTGCCCAATAATATGTACTAGTCATGTGCTACAAATAAATGACTGTATTTCAGACAAGAGAGGCTTCAAACATACATCCCTGCAGGCTAAAAGGATTTTAGGATCACAGGAGTCTAAATTGGGTCACCTACTTTGGCCTTTTGATAGACCCAATGGAGTAGGTCATACTTATTATTTAAAAATAATGAAAGCTACTAGAACAGAATAGAAAGTATTGGAAAGTGCTAACATGTAGGAATGTAGGCATTATAGGAAACCGTAATTTCAGTTATGCACTCTGTGGCCATGTACTGGATTCCAAAGTAAAATTTATTGATTATGGATCCCAGCTCCAAAGTTTGAGAAGCATGGATCTAATCCAATTCTCCCATTTTACATATGTGGATAGCTTAGGGGTGTGGTTAATTTACTAAGTTAAGGTCATTTAGCAAATCAACTTCCGGGAAGATGGCGACCAGGTGAGCGGCAGAGGGAATCTCTCTGAGAGACCGATCCTTTGCGCACGGGTGCCCGGTCTGTGGATGCAAAATTCCAACTGTTCGGGCTGCTATCCGCGGCCTGAGCATTAAAGGGCCGGCTGGACAAGCCGGGCGGCGAGAAGTGGGCAGATCCTGAGACCTGGGCGCCCGAGAGATCAGTGAGGCGCTTCGGCCGCAGCTCGGCTCAAATCGCGTACAGCCGAGAGAGCGATTGTGGCGGGAGGAAAGCCTCCAACTCCTGAACCCGATCGGCTCGGAGACGGCCGTAACCAGGATTTGTTGGAGGCAACGGAGCACAGGAAACTCAGAGAATGAGCTACTGGGACAGATCGCGCCAATCTGGGCAGTGGGCCGGGATCCCGCTCAGAGCCCCGCCCCCGCAGCCGGCGCTGCCTGAACTGGAGCGGCTGCGATCCGCGGGATTTCTGAGTTGGGAAAAAGCTCGATCCACGGAGATACATCTGAACGGCATTCCTGCCTGCAGGATCCCAGGGTGAGTTGAGTGGGCGCTCTAACCGGTTTTTCCTGAGTCGGGAAGAAGCTCTGCCCAGCGAGTGGCATCAAAGCAGCTTTAAGGACTGCGGGATCTCCCAGATAGGAAGAGCTAGCTAGGCGCCCCTAGGGGATTTGTGAGGGGGGAAGGAGCTCCACCCAGGGAGGAACACCTGAGTGGCCTGTCTGCAAGACGCCTAGGGTGGCGACCTGTTTATACGCCCTAGCCAGGGCTCGGGGTAGGGAGTAGAAGCGGAAATCTCAGCAGACAGCTTAAGGGACATTCTCCCAAAGAGAAGGAATCATTGGAGCAGCCTCTGCAGCAGACCTTTGCCTGCTGAACTGCCTGGGGAATTTATAGCTCCACATTTTGAATCTGATACCCAAAAATGGGAAAAAAGAGGAACAAAACGCAGTCTCAAAACTCAACCCCACCCAGAACAAGTTTTGAATGTGAGGATACAAGGGAACCAGGAAATCACATACCTGCAAGTTATGAAATGATTCCATCCGAAATGAAACAACTCCAACAGGCCATAAAAGAGCTTAAAGCAGAAATAAGCCACATACCCACAATGATATCTCAGACAAAAAACGAGCTGAAAAGAATGATGGAAGAAATGTTCCATTCACATAGGCAAGAAATAGACAAAAGACTAGAAGAAAATAGGAAACAAATGGAAACGTTACAAGAGCAATTTAGGAATGAATTAACAGGTCCAAAGAGAATGCCAGGATTTGAAAACTAACGCTGAAAGCATGCAAAACCGTTTAAATGAAACCGAAGATAGAATTTCAGAACTTGAAGACAGCATGGCAGCTTATGAGCGTGAAAGGAAGAATCTCATGATATCATCAAAGACACAAGAAAAGTCAATCCAACAGCTGCAAGATGAAGCAAAATGTAACAATATTCGAATTATAGGAGTGTGTGAAACAGCAGGAGATCTCACAAGCTATATAAAAGGAATATTTGATGAAATAATAGCAGAAAATTTCCCAAACAAGGTAAAAGATATTGAAGTTCAGTTAAGCGAAGCATATAGAACCCCAATGATCCATAACCCAAAGAAAAACACACACAGGCATATAATAGTCAAGATCCCAGATATCCAGCAAAAGAACACAGTATTAAAAGCTGCTAGAGAAATGAAACAGATCACCTATAAAGGAAAGCCCATCAGAATCACAGCAGATTTCTCAACGGAAACCATGAAATCAAGAAGAGCTTGGAGCGAGATACTACAGATTCTG
>PVLD010018093.1:0-39963 GCA_004027595.1 Dinomys branickii | reverse complement strand
TTTTTCTAAGGTTTTTAACATAAATATATGTTGGACTTTGTCGAAAGCCTTCTCTGCATCTATTGAGATAATCATGTGGTTTTTATCTTTGACTGTATTAATATATTGTATTACATTAATTGATTTGCGAATATTGAACCATCCCTGCATTCCTGGGATGAATCCTACCTGGTCGTGGTGTATAATTTTCCTTATTATTTGCTGTAATCTATTTGCCAGTATTTTGTTGAGTATCTTTGCATCTATGTTCATTAGCGAGATTGGCCTGTAGCTCTCTTTCTTGGTTGGGTCTCTCTCTGGTTTTGGTACCAGTATAATAGTGTTTCTGTTTTAATATTTACATCTCTGAAACATTTTGATTTTAGTTTAGTACATATTGATAGATATGAATATAGTTTTAGTCTTCCACATGTGCGTAGCCAGAGTTTCAAGCACCTTTTATTAAAGATGCTTTCTTTCAGTGAATATATTTAGCTCCTTGTCAAAGATAAGGTGGCTGAGTGTGTTTGGAGTTGTTTCTTCATCTTATAATCTGTTCCACTGATCCTCATATGTGCTTTGTTGCTAGTATGAATTTGTTTTAGTCTTAATCACAGTAGCTCTGTAGTATCATTCCAGGTAAGGAATTATGACGACCCCCGCCTTGACTTTGTTGCCTAGAACTGTTTGTGCTACTCTGAATCTCTTCTGGTTCCAAGTGAATTTTAGGAAGGTTTTCTCTAGTTCTGTGAGTTATGCTAATAGTATTTTCATTGGGATTGCATAAACCTGTTTTTCAATTTTGGAAGTATGTACAATTTTATTCTGTTGGTTATTCCTTCCCAGGAACAAGGGATATAAAGATATCATTTTTCTATCATCTTTGCATTTTCTGATGTCTTCTTTGCTCACCTTTACCAGAGTACTATAGTTTTCAATGTAGAGATCATTGACTTCCCTTGTTATATTTCTATCACAGTTATTTCTTTTTTAAGTTCTAATACGAAAGGCACAATTAACCTAATTTCTCTCTCAATGAATCTTTTATTTAAGAAGACTACTGCTATTGGTTTTTGCATGCTGACTATATGATCATCTCAATAGATGCAGAAAAAGCATTTGACCAAGTCCAACATCCCTTCTGTACAAAAACCCTACAGAAAATAGGAGTAGGTGGTCTTTACCTCATTCTGATAAAAGCCATCTATTTCAAACTAACATCAAATAAATATCCTACTGAATGGTCAAAAATGGAAAGCTTTCTCTCTAAAATCAAGAACAAGGCAAAGATTTCCAATATCACAAGTTCTATTCAGTATGGAAACATTAGCCAGAACAATTAGACAAGAGAAAAAAATAAAAGTAATAAAGATATTTACACTATCACTATTTGCAGATGACATGATACTCTACATAGAAGGTCCCAGAACTCTACCAAAACAATTGTGGATTTAATAACAAGATTCAGCAGTGTAGCTGGATATGAAGGGTTTACAGTCTAGTAGCAATTCGGTGACATTTTTACATTAAAAGTATTTAGAAATAATGAATCAAACAAAACAGAGGTTGTCATTTCTCCAGTCATACCTTTCTTTAATTATTGAGAATGCTTATTTCTTCTCTTTTCTTTTCATGCAATCACCAAAATTTGAGAGATGGCCATCCTAGGCAATCTGCTATGTGTTGTGCATATGACGGCCCTTCTCTGTTTGGAGCTTGTAGTCTGATTGCACTGGGACATGCAATTATTCAAAGTATCATAAAAGCAAATTAATAACAAACTAGGGTAAACACTAAGAAAGAAAACTGTAGAATGCAAGGAGAAAGCTATAATAGAGATATTTGTCCTCGTCTAAGGACATGCTATTTTATGTGTGATTTGACACATAATTAGGAGATAGTTTATGAAAAGGAAGGGATTTTAGGCCTTTAAAACAAGGTCTTTAGAAGTCCTGAGACAAAGGAATTTTGTCCCTTAAAAGAACTGAGGGAAGGCCAGTGTGTCTAGATCACAGGCAAAAAAGAGAAAGGATTTGACCAGAGAAAATTGGAAAGACATTCCTGAATACTTACAGGGTGTTCACTGGAAATATTTAGGTTATTAGAATTTATTTTGTTAGTGAAAGATATCAATTATTGGTATTCATGCTCTAATTATACAGTTGGGTGTGAATTTGGAAAAAAATCACAGTGTGGAAAACACGGAAAATAATAGGGAAGAGGCAGATTATAAAAATACATTTTTGGATATGAATTCATTATTTCACAAGAAATTTTGTAAGTAGCATATGGGAGCACAGCAATAGGCATGGAAAGCAATAAATGGAATTATAAGACATAATTTGATGCCTATTGTTTTTAAGCACTTATACTATAATCAGGAGAATTGAAACATGATGTAAGTATTCATTTATCTCCACAAAAATCTCATGCTGTAATTATTAACATCTTATCACAACAGAGAAAACTGACTTGGGAAGATTAAGTGAATCGCCTGAAGTTTCATAAAGCTTATGTAATGCAAATGACAGGAGTATGCATACACAAAAATGGTTGTGTTATATGATACAATCATAAGTTCTGTTCAAATAAAATTCATAAGATGTGTATATGTGTTTTGCCAAGCTCATTCTCTTCTTCTGGAGAATCATCATCGCTATACTACTAAAAATTTTTCTGAAGAATATCAACCTTTTAATTACATTAAACTAGCTACAAGAAGTGTTCTGCAAACAAAAAGTGAAAGGACCTCTCTACACCCCCAACCTTGGAAATTCCAGATGAACCTGAAATTCAACTTGTTTGTTGATATGAGGACATGTGGCTTCAAAGATGGCTATTTAGACTGTCAGACCCTGGGAGGGCCCAGTGGCATAGGTGTCCAAACACTTGGATCCAGTCAGTAAAGACTGCATCCCTCCTTTGCCCTCATGGTCATCCTTCTGATCAAGAAAGCTGACAAGGTCACTCTAGGCCAAAGCCTAATTATCCAGATGCCACATGTTGTACTGACCTCCTGAATAACTGAAGAATACTCAATCTTGCCATGTACCTGCCCCTCAAGCTGTACCTATTGGACCATGACTGTCTGGCACTGACTGCTGAACAGTTCTTGAGCCAACCAGACTTAAAAACGAACCCCCTGACAGATGCTGAGTGCACCCTGTTTATGGATGGAAGTAGCTCTAATATGAATGGAGCCCATCAGACTAGATATGCTATGGTCACCTTAGACAAAGTTATTTTGGCTGAAGCTCTCCTGCAGGGATAGTCTGCACAACAAACTAAACTATGGGCATCATAGGCCCTCAACTGGTTTGAAAGCAAAAAGATCTACTACTTCATGTTACTGTTTGGAAACTTACTAAAACAATGAAACATCCTGACCACAAAGGAAAAATCCATGATATCCCATGCCTGGCCAGCATCTTCTCCACTGTCTGCTAACAATGCCAAACCTGCACTCACAACAACCCAGTCCAGAGTTCTAAGGCCCCTCCAGGAATCTGACCAATTGAATACATACACAGATAGGCTTCAAGCTGGCCCAAAGCATTGCCTATCTGAGCTGAGAGAGCAACAAAAATGTGTGCTTTTTCAGGTTCTCTACCCCAGTTCTTGCTTCCATTTCAGCTTCATATGTATTTTTTGTTCTCTGTTCCACTGTTAGCTGTGGTTTCTGCCCTAGCTCTATGGTTTGCCTCAAAAGAATAGAAAACAACCAGTACTTCCCTTCCCCTTATTCTATAGTTAGTCAAACACTTTATCAAAGTTTCACAAGCATCCAAGGCACATTGGACACACTCTTAGATTAGATTAACTACTTCATTCTCTTGGGAGAGTAGTGTTAGAGAACAGATAGACCTAAGTCATGTGTCTTCTTAAAAGTGACTTAGTGGGGGACTGTAGAAGGAAAACAAACCACAAACTCCTGGTGGAGTTTCTAATCTTAGGGGCCTTGGCAAGGGCGCATCCTAGGACCACCAACATCCCTAATGTTACTGCTTCTAGTAGGGCCTTATAAAAGTAATTGACTTACCTGGTTCATTTTAAAATAATTTATGTGCCATGGTGATAATATCACCTAGATATTCAGGTATAAAAATACAATTCCTATTTAAATGAGAAACATATTACAGTAAGCATCACACTGTCACTAATAGCCCTCCGCATACTTCCCCTCGCTTCAAGCAGTTATTCCGTCATTCTTGCCCAATTCTTAAACAATCCTAGAAATCCACTTCATGATTGTCATTAGTTGCATCACTGTGACTGCTTCAAATCCTGAATCAACTCAAAGCATTTATTTGATGATCATGTTGAATGTGGAAGTTGCACCGTGCCAGATTTGGGTAATAAAGTAGATGAAGATCCACTCTAATGTTTTTATAAGCCTACCTCTCCCTTGGATGGCCCTGGGCCTCAGGCTTTTCACCCTTTTCTTTTATCACACTTCATAAATACATCCATGAAAGGATTTTCAGAGCTGCTTTAGGAAGTGGCAGTGATAATGGGACAAGTGTGTTCAAAGGGAGGAAGAATATTTTTGAGGTGATTAGTAAAAATCTGTAGTGCACTCAACTTTTTTTTATTCTAAAGAGAAAAAACAAAAATCAAACAACAACAACAAAAGTAAAAATAAAACTGCACAGAAACAGAAAAACAACCCCGAATTTCCAAACAAGATGATAGGAAATTAACAATGATTGTTATATTACATATTGTTATCTTCAGCGAAGTTGCTGGGATTATCAGATGTAAGAATGCAAGACTGATCAAAGAATTAAATGTTAAATGTTCCTTTCAACAAATAAACCACTAGATACTAGTAGTACAATCAACTTTTAAAAATTAAACATTGTAAATTTTGATCCTACTTCATATTTTTATTTTCCCTTTATAAACATACTATGTCTCTCAAAGCAAATACTGTCAAACCACAAAATGGGAGGAGGGAAGGTGCTCCTGTGAACATTAATAAGTGTGTTTCTCCTCAGTAGCAGAGTGAGGATAGGACCCACTTAACTGGTCTCTGGCATGACACCTACTGTGCCATTTATTGTGCTGCACTAGCAGGAGTCCATGAGGGGATGTAAATAGCAGAAATGACTGGGTCATCCTGGTTTCTTCTCAGTGATTTCGAGTTTCTCTCTAGAGATAAGACATTATAACGCTTCATATTCTTCTACACACTAGGTTTTGAAATAGAGGGAAGGATGTAGGAGTTGGGCTACTGGTGGACAGACAACAACTACATTGCTGATAGCACCGAATTGGATAATATGTCTGAGACCTATCCTTGGTCTGCTAAATAAGTAAGAGTCTTAGGTGAAGAGTTACCTGCAAGCAGTTGCCTAGGAGGCTGATGAAAGGGAGGCAGAGGAAAAGGAGCGGTGTTGCTGAGGTCTCATGCAGTACTGTGGGGAGCTCTGAAACCCAGGCTTTCAGTCATGTGTCTTAGTGATCAAAAACGCTTTCAACATTCTCAGATTTATCTCTGGGTGCATGCCTCTCCCTGAGGACGGCTTAGAAAACTGAGCAAGTTACATCCATTTATCCAAGCATAAAGTATCAGCAGCAAATAGTCTATTCAGTGGTGGGAAAAGGCCTTTCTCATAAATGACACTCATTGCTAAGTCCTATTCTTTTGGGTACAGGTTGAGTTGGCTTCTCCTTGTTCGCTTCTTTTTGGAGAAACCTTCTAAGGGGTGGATTTAAACATCTCAGCCATATCTGGTTTAAGGGCTTCAACAGATGTCGCCTTCCTCATTCCTTTGCTTGCTGTGCTCTCTTTGGCCTGTTTCCCTCTGAAAATGAGGCCCATATGGTGATTCCTGTTCTGGTCCCATAAAACGTAAACTGCAAATTATCAGTTAGTAGATGTGGCTTTACATTTTGTAAGTTATTGATGTTTTATGTTTACTTGGTAGAATTACATAGCTGGTAAGCAGGATTTCTATTTATAAAATCTACTGTTGTGCAGACACAAAACAAAGTAAAACCAAGCTATTTAATGGAGACCCAAAGACAATAAAGACTCCTTCTCCTGTGGGTCTTTATTTCCTGTCCCCACACGTGATGGATACTGTATGCAGGGGACTGTACACTTTCCATGCAACTGCAGTGTATATTTTGCTCCAAAGATTAGCTTCCCATTCTTATGGTGTACCATTTCCACACTGAAGCCTTAGTTAACCTTAAAAAGTCTGTTCCATTCTCATATCAGGGTCATAGTTACTGAGTGTGGTGCATGACAGAATAAGCAGATGTCACGATAATACGTTCAGTGATACACACCCTCTGCTTAATTCATTGTGATGTCATGGGGGATCTTTGTGAGTGGATCACTGCACAAACGTTTACATAGAAATACTGGCTGAGGTCCTGTAAGAAAGAAAGGCAAATCTATGCCTAGAATGAGTCTGTTCCTGCCAATATAAAAAGAATTAAATCCTGAAAATAATTGACAGTAGCTCGCTTGTCAACCAACAGATAATTAACCTCTTCTTGGGATGTCTCCATGACAGGTTCAGCACTGGAGTTTGTTGAATATTTAGATTTCATGAGTAGTCCGATTAAGCTTGGTGTGTGTGCATCCCTCCAGCACCATTATGACCCACTGGCAACAGAACTGTGGTTACTGAAGTTGTATGTGGAAGCTCTGATGGACCTGAATTTATTGAACCAGAGCTCTGCAAATAAGGAGATTTCAACATGCATTGGGCTTTCGGGCTTTTCCATAAGCATTGCTCAGTATTGTAAATAATCATGGTCCTGGGTGTGAACTGATAGATATATATGTTTGAGAATACTGGGGGAGATGAGAATCTGGATCACTTGCTTATGCAATTTATTTTGCTCTGTAGATCTACTAGTTCCCAAAATATTATGCAACCTTTCTGTTTTATGATACACTGCTGTAGATTCTGTCCGACATTCTGACTTGATGGGTCTGACTGTACCTGTTCATGGTGGATAATAGTAACTGAAGACCACATAATAGGTGTTAATCAAGGTTTCAGCCTTTACTACTATCATTAGCATGGTTTCCACATGATAAATAATTCTCTGCTTTCAATGTCAGGGTCTTGTTCAGAAAATTAAAAGTTTGTATTGTGATACTCCACAACTATATAGTTAACTGGTTAACTATGTTAACTGGTATGATTTCTGTACGATCAAATTTCCCAAGTAGATGTGCTGCTAGTATGACATTTCTTTCTGCTGCCAGATATTTTCTGATCTAGGTTTCATTTCACCTGAAGCTATCAGCCTTCAAATCACCTGGCACATGTCAGAACAGCAATACTACACATGGAATATGCTGCATTCGCAATACAAAAATGTCAGACAGCGTCCGTGTTTCCTGTGTATATGCTATTGGTACAAAGCACGTTCTACTGTCATTTACTTTTAAGAAGAGCCTACCCAATGTTGCTTGATCTCTGAAAATCTTGTGATATGTTAGCAACAAATGCTTTAAAATCTGTTAGTACATGTTGCAGTGATCACGTTGACATTTCTTGTTGGGCTATGGTGCTCATCTTGATTCCTCTTTTCATCCTCTTTCTCTCCCTCCCTCTGCTCTTTGATCCCCTTCCACTCTGAGATAGATCTCTCTCCTTCTTGTTATCTAAAGTTCATGTTACTCATCGTTGTGTTTTCTCATATAAGAGAACTATGTGATATTTAAGGTTCTATACCTGATTTATTTCACTTAACATTATGGTCTTAAGGTACATCCAATTTTCCTACTAACGACTCTAGTTCAGAGTTGCTTTTGCCCCTGTGGAACACATGGATCTCACGAGGATGTTCAGCATACTTCCACGGTGTTTGTCAGCTTTCCCTCACTGTGACAAAATACATGAAAGAGTCAATTTATAAAGAAGAAGGAATTATTTTATCTCATGGTTTTGGTTTCACAAGTTCCAGTCTATGGTCCCACATATACCTGTTGCACTGGGCAAGTACAGTGGACAGAGAGAGAGATGGAGAGACAGAGAGACAGAGAGACACAGACAGAGAGACAGACAGACAGAGAGAAAGAGAGACAGAAAGAGAGAGGCAGAGAGAGAGAGAGACAGAGAGACACACAGAGAAAGAGACAGAGAAAGAGAGACAGAGAGAGAGACAGACAGACAGAGAAGAAAGCTGGGATGAGCACATAAGCATATGCCTTTTCAGGGGATACTTTTAGGGACTTTCCTCCCATCACACCCACTTCCTGATTGCACACTCAGAGCTGAGCTCATGAATTGAATGACTGATGAGCATCACATCCCCCTAATCCAATCATCTTCCATGTCTAAATATGTGGGAATTTTGAAGGATTTGTATATGTACCATATCACCACATATGTTCGTATTTCTTATTGCTCCTTTGCCAGTACCAGCCTGTGTTCCTTTGTCTATTCATTCGGAATGACAAGAAAGATTTATTTTCTCCTCTCCATAGACTGTGAATCCTCTTCATAGACTTGGGAATCAAGGATAGACTGTTCCTTAGCTAAATAAATGTACTCACTATTCTATCTTGAATTGTTCCCAGACAGAGATGATATAATGAGTCTAAGTGGAAGGATACAACTCTAGAAATACTTTAAGTTATTTGCAATGTTGAAGAGTAATGAAATCATCGAAACCCTTAAAAGCATTAAAATTCCATAAAGAAATTGGAATTCAAAAGTTAATTATATATTCTTTGTACGTTAAAGAAATAGAAAGTCTGCAGATATTAAATAAACATTCAAATAAATTTCAGCCAATATAATTTGAGAAACTTGAGTGATTTTGAGATTTCTTCTTTCTCTACTTCTATTGCAATAAATATGACTTTGTAAAACATCTGAAAATGTTCTAACTTTCATACCTCTAATTTGTTCCACATTTTAAAATAAAAAAAGCTGTTAGAAAATGTAAAACGAAAATAGAATGGCCCTCAAACAGAAAGTCTTGAAAATATACACTTCTAATTCCTTAACAAAGTTAATCATTTGTCTAGTACGACTATATTTCCCATAATGTAGAGAATTAGTCATTTCAAAGTGAATGAGATAGAAACAGAAAGAATTCTTGGGCTTAGCCTCTTCTAGATGAATACATATGTACAAGCTGTTCAGAATCAACAATTCATGAATTTAGAACAGCAATAATGCTTTGAGATGAGGAGCCTAGCAATCTGTGTCTTAATAATTTCTCCAGATTATTTTGAGGACCACTGCATTAAAATATGGTCTTTCTTTGTAATTAGTACCTCTCCTCTTGTGTAATTAATATAAAACAAAATCCAAATAAAGGGCACTATTTGATTTATTTTAAAACTATCAATTTGATTAAAATAATGCGTATGCCTATTTTCTTTCAAAACCTTCCACTCCCCAATACTAGTTCCACTTGCGCTATTTCCCCCAACCCTCAGCAACCCTTGCTAGATAGGCAACACAAAAATCTGTCCTACTTTTGGTAATTATAGATAAAATTCTATATACATAGATTAATACACATGAACCCATAAAGACTATTTAATCATTTTATGTGGCTTTTTCCTTCAGCATAATTATTTTGAGATTTATCCTTGGTGTGATTATGTAACAATAGTCAACTTTTAAATTTTAATATATGAATGTTCAATAGGGTAAACAACTGTGTTGTTTCTAGCTCTTGGCCATTATAAATAAAATGAATGTATGTGTTTATAGAAGTTTCTCTACGGACATATACTTTCTTCTGCTTAAATACCTTAAAATGAAATGTTTAGGTCCCATGGAATTATATGTCTAAGTTTTCAAGAAATGGACTAATTACTTTCCAAAATGATCATATCAGTTTACATTCTTACCAGCAAGTATTCCCCATTCTCTCCAATAACAAGATATGGTTATTCATTTTACTTTTTGATATTCTAATTAATATAACTCATATCTCATAATCTTAATTGTACTTCTTGAAAGGTTGCTAAGGTTATATATTTTCTTATGACATTATTTTTCTATTCATGGAAACATTATTCTGGTGAGCTATGTAAATATTTTGGCATTTATTCAGTTAGTTGCATATTAAGAGTTTGTAGAGATCTTTTCATTTTTTAAATAATATATTCTGCATGCAAGTCTAATTTTATCAGATGTATGCTTTCAAATAGTTCAGCATAGTCTGAAGTCTGTTTGCTATTTAGTTTTCTAATGGTACTTTAGAAGAGCAGAAGTTTTAAATTTTGATAAAGTCTTGTTGATCATATGGATTATGGCATCACAGGCTAAGGAAGAAGTAGTGCAGCTATATGAAAGGGATATTGTAGATCAAAGTCTCCAAAATAAAAATTGTGTGTAAACTTGAGTATATTTTTGTGTGCATATCCCATTACTAATATAAAGATGCAGAAGGTCATGGATAATAAATATATCATGAAAAGTGAAGAATTTTGCACTTTAGATTTTTGTAAAAGCAAAAGACCTGTTATAAGTTACCTCATTAAGAGTACAGGGTCATTAAAAATAAAAATCTAGGATCCCAATTCATCCTTAAAACCTCACAATGATAAGAAACTTTATGTTATCAGATTATTCACTAAACATCAATGTTAAATGTTGCAGTGCACCTTGGGTCATTACTTATGCTCATTGTTTTATAGAATCTGTAGTAGTGCAAATAGGAAAATAAAATAGAATAGAATACAGATTATTTAGATTTTGAGAGGGAATACTGTTTTCACCACACATACTCCTTATAGTTTCATGCATACAACACTCAAAAATTTTCCTAGTGACATTTAGAACTTAAATGTAAATTAATAAGCTTTTCGGGTTAAAAAAGAACAATGAAAAACTAATTTTGATTTTATAGGACAGCAATAGGACACTAAAGATAAAATTTGAAGGAAATACATATTTTACTATGGAATGAAAATTGTAAAACAGCTTCAGTCTATGCCTTTTGAAATGCATACAAGGCACCTCTAGCACAAACTGTAAGCATTGCTGAGAAAAACTAATATAAATTAGTATAAATCTAAATTATAGTGGGAAAACAAGATTCGTGCATGGGCTGCAAGACACATTTTATTATATCAATTCTTCCTAAATGAATTTATAGGCCAAGAACCAAGTTTTCTTAATTTGGCATCATTATTCTGAAATTTTATAAGATTTTAAAATATCTAGAGTAGCCAAGAAAATATCCAGCACAAATAGAATGTTGGAAGTCTTACAATAATAAGATATAAAAAGTAACTATGGTGTTATAATACTTGATGGTATATAATCTGCTGCAAGCAAAGGTACATAAACCAATAGCACAGAAGAGGAAGCCCATAAATATTGCTGCTGGACTAGCTGATTTTTGCAAGAGAAACCATAAACCTTGGTCACCTACTCCATACTATATATGCAAATTAACTTGCAATGAAATAGCAAAAAATCGGTGAAACAATAATGCATTTAGGAGAAAACATAGAAGAATAATTGCATACCATTTGGTTGGCAACATTTTTCTGAACCAGAACCCTAAAAAACACTACCAAAGAATGAAAGTGTAATTAGCTGGAGTATATTGAAGTTTTGAAACTACTGGTATGAAATGTTCTGTAACAAAATTGAAAAAGCAAGAAACAGACTAACAGAATTTCACTGTAGAACGTGTAACATAGGGCAGGTTTCTGAAATATATACAGATTTTCAGCTTTAATCTAACCCAATAGTTAGCAAATAGAAAAAAAATAAGAAATCACTTTGTGGAAGAGAACAGATAAATGCTAATATTGAAGACCTCATATTATTCAAGGGAACAGAATGGAAGTTACTAGGATCAGCGTGAGCGCTCTCTATGTATCCAGCAGAACATCTAAACATAAAAATTGGCAATAGCAAAATAGACAAGTGTAGATGGCAACTAGCAGATTCATACATTGTTAGTGGGATGGTGATTAACTATAGGGACTTTGCTAAATTCTTAGTGGGTATCTTTGGAAGCTAATATATAATTGTACTAGATTTCAGAAATCAGCTGCCATATGAAAATAGATCATTAAATGAAGAAATATTGATGATCAGTATTGTAAAATAATCCAATAACAAAAAATTATTTTTAAGATTTCTATCTCCTAAGTCTTCCAGGTTTGTTTAATTCTTACTGTTCTATTTGCGTTAATGCAAAGTTCCTTATTATGTTTCTTTCTTTTTCATAATGTACATTAATTAAAAATAGAGGTCATATACAGTTTATGTCATATGTGACATTATTATTGATTTGTATTTTTTTGATCATTAAAGTTATTTATTTACTTTTTTTTTGCGGTACTGGGGATCGAACTCAGGACCCTCCACTTGCTAGGCAAGCGCTTATTCCACTGAGCTATATCCCCAGCCCCCATTAAAGTTATTTAGAAGACACTATATTTCAGTCAAAAATGCTAATTTTTTTCTTTTGTTTTGAGTTCTCAAGATTTGTTAACTTTTATTTATTGGGGCAAATGATTTCTTCCTTTTTGGGGGATCATAACAGGGATTACACCCATGCCCTTCCCACTGAATTGCATATCCAGCCTTAGTTTATTTTATAGTTTGAGAGAGGGTCTCATGAAGACACTAAATTGCCAAGGATGGGCTCAAATTTGAGATCATCGTGCCTTTCCCTTCCAGGATGCAAGCAATTTTTAAAGAGATGTTTTGTTTCTTTTTCTGTTTCAGTTTATTAAGAAATATTTTATTCTTACACATGGTTATTTTTAATAGTATATATGCTGTATAAAATTGTTGAGGGTATACAATGTTCTTTCGGTGGAAGAATGGGTGGGTGGATGTCAAGGGATCTATTTATATTATTATAAGGATCTTTGGTCAAATTTATATTTTGTTGAGTTTACTTTTCCAAATATGATTATACATTTTTACATTTCTTCTTGCATCGCCAATACTTTGAGATTTTTCTCTCTTCATATATTGAGGCCTTTTGCCCATGTACACTCGATTTCATAGCTCGTTGTATTACCTGTGCCTTACAGTTGTGTGAATACAAAATATTCCTTTATTCTAAGTCCCTTTATGGTCTAGGTTCTCTGGGAAGCAAGTATGAAGACAAGAGCCAATATGCAAAGGCCACACTAAGAGTAACATCAGTATTATAGAAAATAAAGAGTCAGAGGAAGCATGCTCAATGGACAGATGATGAATCAGTTCTAATTCTGAGTGACGGAAGGAAGGAGAATGTTATGAAGAAGTCTTCAAAGAAGACGCATGCCACTGGACTGTCCTTGCAAAGCCCCTTGACAAAGGAGTCTCGTCTCTTCCAGGAACTGGCAAGTTTTGCTACATGCAATGAGCTCCTGTAAGAAAACAGGAAAGTTCATTCTACATTAAAATTTCTAGTACTACATGCATCAAGATCCAACTAGGAGCAGAAGGCTTACATGCTGGGAAAATATTTGTATGAAGTCAATTGAAAGTTTAACAGTTTCTTGATGAAAAAAATAACTTGATCAAATGCAGTAACAAGTAAAAAAGAAAAAAAAATTAAAACAAAACATTGGAAATGAAGCAGAGCTTCACCATACAAGATGTAGGAGTTCAGCAATGGTTCTTATATTGCATATTGTTTTCACATCAGTCATTCTGATTACCAGATTCAAGCACACCAGATTCGTCAAGAAAAAACAAAATTTTAAGCATTGACTTTTCCTCTCAATAAACCACAGACATCAGCAATACACCTATTCCAGCTCTCCTTAAAGATACATATAAATTTTGTTTTTCACTTTAAGAAAAACAAATCAACAAAAACAAAACAGCATAGAGAGCATTAAAATGATACAGAATTTTAAAACATAGTGATAGGATATTAACAATGGTTTTTATATTACATAATGTCATCTGCAAAATGGTTGCACACATAACCAGACATAGGCATGCAAGATCATTTTTGTTGTTTGTGTGTTGTTTTGATTTTGTCTTCATTGTTGTTTTGTTTTTTGTAACTTTTAAAATTAAAAAAAAATCACAAACTGGTTTTTATAAATACAAGGAAAATATTACATGATATGTTATGTTGACCAAGCTTACATTCTGACATTCGGTGGACTGAGCAACTTTGTTGAAGATAACACTGCAAAATAGCAGCCTTTGCACATTTCTATTATTTTGTTGTGATGAGTTTTCACTTCCACTACTTTTTTGAAGATTTTATTTTCTGTTCTCACAATATCCTCACATGTTGGAAGTTTATTTTCTTTTCCATTTGTAACACTTCAAGTTGTCAATGGAGAAAAATGAAAACATAAAAAATAGCATTTTCTCTAGTGAATCTAAAACGCTAAATGTGCGATTTATTTTCTTTTTCCATTGAATTTTGGCAAAGCAAACTTGCCTGCATAAATTTATTAAATAATTAACTTTTCGTGGATATATTTTGAAAGATGAGTCTTAAAATCTTTTAAGCTCACTAATCATTTTATGCCTTACTCTAACAGATAAAAATGACAGGTCTTATTTAGTTTTACTAAGTGAAATCCTTTGTATATTGCCTGTGCTATCATTCTGGTCACTTATTTTTTATGACTTTAATACACATTTGAAAGTTTTGGCCTCAAAGTCTTTGTAAATCATTGTGAACACCGTTATTGAAGCCACGTTATTTCATTATGACTCTTACTCTCTTCAGCTGATATCTTGGATGAAATTTAATTATTCATGACTGGAGATTGGGAGGGTGAGTTACTTTCAGGTTTATTTATTTGCTTAATAGCTTTTGACTCACAGTTCCATTAAACTGATCACTACAGGTACATTTGCTGCATTGTATATCCTTTAAAGTAAAAGATTTAGTTCACGCAGATACACGTGAGTGTTAAAGAATGGTTGAGTCTTAATATCAATGTCAGTGCCTTACTATGCACCCTTTCTACAAAAACAAATCGTGATTTCTATTTGTAGATTTTTTTGTTTGATTTAGGAATTGAACTCTGGACCTCATGCTTGCCAGACAGGCTCCAGTGCTGCTGAGTTATATCTCCAGTCCCTCAATTTATACACGGTTTTTAACAAATTTATTTTCATTTATTTGGATATATTATGATTAGTATTCATAAGGGTTTAGATTCATCTGCTCAAGTACTTTCCATATGTTCCTGAATAATCTATTGTTTTATTGTAGATAAAGATATTAAATATTAACTTTGAGCTCTGAATTCCTGCTTAATTATTTGATTTTCTAAATGATATTAAATAAGGCAAGCAAAACATAAATATATATATATATATATATCTCAATTTGCAGCTTCGTATTTTGTATATATTTTTTCTTTTTTTAACATTAATGTTTGTAATCATGAGACAGTGTGGCAGAATGGAAAAGATGCTAGTTATAAAAACTATATGTGAGTCTTAATCTTATCTCTTCAAGCTGTTATCACTGTGATATACAAACAAGGCTCATGACAATTATTTACCTATGATGACTTTTTAATTTTTGTGTTAGATACAGTAACATAGTTGTAATTAATAGGTAAATCATAAAATAGTACACATTTCTTCATACTGTTGTGGTCAAAGAAATCCTCCAAATAAGTCCTATATTCAGCAGTTATAGAAATAAGGCCATGATATAAGGCCGGAAGACTTAGGGAGTTACTATTAGCTTGTAAAGTAACAGAAAAGTCATAGAGTTTAATTTACTTCAGAATGTAACGTGCAAGGCATCAGCAGCATTTGGTAAGAGAGTGAATGGCAGGAGTACAGACGGAATCTTACAATCCTGTGCTCGGACAACTGAAAATATCTGTATTGACACTAATAAACTGTGACTGGAAAAAATTCACAATGAAATAGTGTAAACATACTTCTTGATGTTTAACACATTTCATTGGATTACATAATAGCAAATATGCGTCTGTATACTTATGAATTATAAACAGATAATTGAAAAAGGGCAACAACTAAGCCAGACACCTTCCGTTAAGGTAACTGTTCCAGCACGAAAAACAAGTGTGTCAGGAGCAAATGAAGATCTGGTGATGGTAGACAACATTTTTCACTTGGGTGTTTTCAAATTTCCAGATTATTCTGACTTTACCTCTTACCCCTCAGAGTTCTAATTGTCATTGTCTAATTATGTACAGCTCATTGACTGTTATTCTCTACCATAAGACCTCTTTCATTTCCTTTATATTTGAATTTGTGTTTACATTGTGCTTATTTTTGTAGTTCCACTAAGCCATACAATTTTAAAGGAAAGATATTGTTATCAGTGATATAAACAATGATTCCCCAGAGCTTCATGTCTTTGGAGGGTGACTGTCATGGAGTACTGGGTTCGTGAGGGGATTCAGCTGTTGGTAAGTTGCTTCCTGAGTGTGCTGAGGGCATCAAGCCTGATCAAAAGAGTGGGTCACTGGGGTGCCACCTGGAAAGGCATCTCCCTCTTCCCAGTATCCCTATTCCTCCCTGCTTCTTGCCAGATGCGGTGTGAACAGCTTTCTTCTGTGAGACCTGTCTACCACAGTCTTCCTGCCTTGAAGCCAGTTAGCCATGAACTGAATCCTCTAAAACCCTAAGTCAAAATAAAGCTTTCCTCCTAGCAGTTGTGGATGCTGGCAGTGTGTCTAAGTGACTAGAACGTGACTAAGACAAGGATTTCATCTCAATAAAGAATTCTTGGGGGGGCTGAGGATATAGCTCAGTGGAATAAGCGCCTGCCTGGCAAGCGCAGGGTCCTGAGTTCGATCCCCAGTACCGCAAAAAAAAAAAAAAAAAGACATAATCAGAGTCCCCCAAGGCCACAATGCCTTCCCATCCCAGGGTTCTCACCGAAGCCTCAAAGATACAGTGTGTTTATATATTTGGCCTGTGCTTCCCCACCCCACCACTATAAAACCACACATTTCAAAGAATTCTTCTCATTTTGCTTTATTGTTTGCAGGTATCCAAGTACTTTTTGTGAATAAATTAATCTACTGCTCTGTACACTTTTCAATTCTCTACCTTATTAATAATATGGTTGCAAGTCTTATCTGCAATCTAAACATGCTTTTACAGCATTACATTTGATTTTCTTTATGCAAACTAGATATAAACCCACCAGAGATCTGACTAAAGATTTAGGAGATGTAGATATTTCATAATACTTACATCCTATTTGTTGTACTATTTCAATTTTATACTCTCCTAAGTATTAGTACAAAGATGAATTATTAAGAGTTTTTTTTTTTTTTTTCTGGTACCAGGGATCGAACTCAGGACCTTGCACTTGCCAGGCAAGCGCTTATGCCACTGAGCTATACCCCCGATGCTAAAGATGAATTATTAAAACTAACTTCACACTGACTGTAATTCTGTAGCTATTTTGGCACATTAAATACCAAATATATGTAGGTGTCTCCGTTAGAAAGGATGGTTAGTGTTTGCTGCATGAGCTAAGAGAAATTAGCATCCTTACTACACTAAATTAGCATAATGACTATTGATTTACTGTGCTCAATTTAACAAGCACCTTTTCTTGAGTTTTAAGTCTTGCTTTCATAAAAAATAAATGAAGAAGTGACCCAGTACATAGTATTTAATAACCATAAATGTTACATGGTACTAATCTAACTGTCCTACAGAGTGGCTTTCAAAACTAAAGATGTTTTTCTTAGAATGTGTCTTTTAGAAAGAATAATACAGCCGATACAAACAGTCAGGCAAATCATTCTATATAGCCACTGACTCTTATTTTATGTCTTCAAATTTAAATAAACTACTATCCATCTAGCTGTAACATTATAGCTAAAAATTACCTTACTCAGAGTGGGTTTGGATAATTTAATGGACCTTTCTCATGCTTTGATCTAAAGTATGAATAAAGAGGATCTCAGTTTTATAACCATGACTCCGTAAGTACATTTTCCTTCCTTAGATCCATGATTCTGACATCTTAAACATCAGACACTGCTCAAACATCAGGGAACTAATTTTTATTCCCCACTAAAACTATTCATAGAACTTTGAATTTATTTTAAAACTTTCAAGACAATTGTATTGTCTCTCAGCTTTACAAATTCCACTTAGTTTCTCAAACTGGGTTTTCTATAGGTACAGCTCCTGTCACTTTTTTGTGAGAGACAAACTGCAATTCACAGTCATTTATTTGAGTGCTTTATGCAGATTTTACACAGTGATTCACTAAAACATAGATAGGGGCTCTGGGTAAAATCTGTCTCAACCTTGGCTCTTACCCTGTGCAACAAAACATGAAAGTCTTTCAGAAGGAACTATGAGATGGTGGTTTGTTTGAAACACATCATAACTTGTAAATTTAACTGTGATAGTGTCATGATACCTGAACTGGTTTGGGAGAACATGTAAGGCAAGGGAATGAAAGTTACTTATATCAAATGTGTCCTTGTAGAAGGAGAAAAACGCAGGGAAATTTGAGTTTTCTAGTGCCATTCTTGGCAGTAGTTTGTCCAGTGGAAGATGTTGGAGCATCTTGCCAGCTCTTTGAAATAGGAAACTCTCACACTGGTAAGAACTGTATAAAGCTAAAATAAAAGGCCAGTGTGGGGTGATAGGCAAAGAGAATGTCCTACAACCTATTTAGTCACATTTTACTGGCACTTACACTTTATTTTTTTGTAGTAATAGGAAATACTCACTTAGCTTTGTTTCTCTCCCAAGGAATTCATTCTACAAATAAACTTAGGAATAAATTAACAGAAGAAAAATGAGTTGTTTGATCAATACATTGTTTTTCTGACTCTATAATTGGGGAATACATATTTCAACATGCTTAGAATTAAGATGTGATGCAATGACCTTAGATTTTAAACCAGAAATAACTAAAGATGCTCCAAAACAGAATTCTGACATTACAGCTATAGATTCAAATTATTAATAAAAGAGAGGGATATCTAAACAAAAAATGCATTTGGCATGGGGAGATTTCTGAGAAATTTCTATTTAGAACCACATTGAGAAAATTAAAGATGTATCATTCTGCATAAAAATAATATGATATCCATTTATGAGTTTTGATAATCAAGTTCCAGGTATGGCTTTCAAAATTGATAGCAAGTTTCGAGTGGGACTGAAAAAAATGTACTCCATTTAGGGTATTGACTTGGCTACCCTCAGTGACTAAGGGGACCCCTGAAGCTGACTGTAGAGAAATCTAACGTAAAGGCAGGCAAACTCTAGGAAGACTTTTTAAAAGACAAATGATAGAAGGATAATTAACATTGCTTGTTTGGGATTAAGGTCAACTGAAGACTTCTTTAGCTTTCCCAGAGAAAACTGCTGGAAAAAGCCCAAGCATCTGAAGGTGAATGCATTTTCATGAGAGAATATAAGCAATCTACTTAAGCTATAATATCAATTTTTAAATATATATCCTCATGTATATATTTATGATGAACTCATACTGGATTTCTGTTTACTTTCTTTTTCACTGTTCTGTCTGTGGCATCAGAATAGCATTGGTAAAGCAAAGTGGCCAATTATGCAATGTGATATCCCTACAATTAGGATTAAAGATCTAAATGGTTTTAAAAAGCCAAATGAAATGATTTTTACACTGCTTAGAGCTAGTATGCCAAAGGAAATTAAAGTGAGTTTTTAGTGTGAACCCAAAAGATCACTATATACATATATTTACAATAAATAAAGAGGTGAACATAAGTGTGTGTGCATGCATGTATGTGTTGTGTACAAATCACAAAATATTTAGAAAATATATACAATAAATGGAGTGGAAAAACATTGAACTAATTCAGATAAAACTATGTAACAGTATTAAAGCCCTGAGCAAGAAAAGCAATACAAAATATATTTAAAACATTTAGAAAATAGGTGTTTGATCGCATGCTTTAGCAGATATTTTAGTTTTTTGTAAAAGTAAAAGTGAGTTTAAATGTTGTCGAATGTTTTTACCCTAACATTTACTTTATAATACAAAATAATACCAGAATAATCCATGAAAGAATCTATAACCCGTAGCAAAATTCTAAGTTTAAGATTTAGATTTTTCCCTTCACAAATTCTAGTATTATACTAATATTTATTTAGAATATTATTAGTGTCACATCCAGTGTTACCTTCTAAACACATAATGCATAACTGATAGGCATTATTGACCCAATTTTATTAAAAAATGAGGTTCAGAGGAAATGAAAAACTTTTCCAGGGTAAATTGTGTAATCAATGGCAGAAACAAAATATGAATACAAGAAATTTTTGCCTCAAATTTAAGGGCATTTCCTTTCTACCAAAAAGCCTTCTGTTCAATATTCTGTTACTATTTTCATTCATAACTCCCTTTTTTCTTGTGCATGCAATTTACAAAATATTAGTTTAGAGCTAATGTATCTATAAGTTAGCATGAATTTTAACTCCCTGTACTATAAACTCCCTATACGTTCCTTCCTAGCCACTAGCGTTCTTCTCAACAGAACCATTGACTCTCCATTTAACTCTGGAATTGTTTCTTCTTTGTACCATATATGCATTTTTCTCTAATATATGTTCATTGTGCCTTAAGCTCTATTTCTATGCATTTATAATTTGTTAGTTTATTCAAAAATCAAGTATGTTTTCCTGTATCTGAATTTTCAGGCATAGACTGTTTTCTGATAATAATCCATGCTGAATAAATGTTGGACCAAACTAATAAGCTTTAGTTTTTGAGACAACGTTATTTAAAAGAGAAAAAAAGGGAAACTGATTTTTGACTTTAGATGAATAGCAACAGTGGATAGAATTTTTGCGGGGTGAACATTTATTGGAAAGTTATTTACCATGCAATCAGAAGAGCTACATTTTTTATACAGAGTTTGAGAATTTACACATGCTGTTTATCTCTAGCAATTAGTATTGTACTAAAACAATATTGTTTAGATATTCCTTTAGGGTTATTTGATTATTTTGGAGAATCAAATTAAAATAGAATGATGTAAGTGGAAAAAAAACACACGAAGTGCAATCTATTATTTGTCATTTCCATTGTCAATATATGGGCTTTCCTATTAATGCAAGGAGAGACACTAACTTAAAGGAAGTCATTTCCTTATTAACCTAAAAAATTTAGAAAAATACACTGTAAGGACCAGCCTAGTAACTCAGAAACGTCAGGTACAATACACAGACTGTCTGACCTAAGAAGTCTGCCAAAGAGTCCACGGAGAAATTTGTTAATTGTTAACCCACGTTGAAGCTGTTCGTGATGTGCTATAAGACAGAATTTAGAAATCATACCTGGATTTGCAGTGTGATATAGAGTGTGAAATATTTGTTCTCCATTTCAGAATATTTTCCATCTAGTGATGAAATTTAAGGAAAGGGAAAAAGGAAAAGTGTGGTTTGAATAACTTAAGACCACCACATACCTATCTTCTTCTGGTGATTCATAATAAATGTATCCCCAGATATTTACTTTTAAAGTTGGGCAAGTTTCAGAAATAGTTTTAAGTAGTCCTAATGCAAGTTACAATCTCTGAAGGAAAAGTTGGGGAAAATCTGTCCTAGATACATTTTAACAAATAAATAGAAGAGGAAAGATCTAAGAAATAAAGATCAAGCATAACTGGAAATTGGTCTACCAATATTCAGATGAAGGATGAAATAGTAAGATCCCTACATACGATGGTTTCACAGGCAGCCAGTCTTCAATTTGCGAGTGACAAGTGCTGCCAGTCAGTTATGGTTAGAAAAGTCATGTCAAGTTCTGGGCAATCGAAGAGCCATACATTTTGTGAATATATTTGTATATTGATTACTACTTTCCTAGAAGAGGAAAAATGGCAGTGTGTTGGGACATCATAGAACTTTAAGAATCCATTAATCATTTTAGGCTGGCATAACAAAATATCAAAGACTAGATAATGTAAAAAGTAGAAATTTATTTCCCACACTTCTAGATTCTGGAAGTTTAAGCTCAAAGTTGCAACACAAGAAGCTTCATCTCTCCTGTCGTCTCTTGCCTGGTTTCTCACATAACCTCTTTTATAGAGAGAGGGAGAAAAGGAGAGAAAGACAGACAGAGACACACAGAGACAGACAGAGAGACAGACAGACAGACAAACACAGACAAAGACAGAGAGAGATAGGGAGACAGAGAGACAGAGACAGACTCTCTGGGGTGTGTCTTTATGACACTGATCCTTTTGAATCAAGAACCAACGCTTGTAATCTCATACCTTAATTGTTTTTCTTCCTCTAAATACTGTATAGTTACAGTGGTATTTAGAGTTTAAATATATATATTTTTTTGAGGGAAATGGACATTTGGTCTGTAACAAAGGCAAGAGTGAAAACATTATTAGGTGGTCAGTGTATATTTCCCATTATGAAGTAATTGTTCTATATTAATCCGCACCGTTGAGCAAATTAATGTTTTGAAAGCGGAATTCATGAGTAACAACACATAGAATTTCCTTTTTTTTTCGAACTGGAATCAAACTCATTAACCTCACGCTTGTGAGGCAAGCACTGTACCACTGAGCAATATCCCCGACTCTGTAATTTTTAATTGTTGATCATATGTAACAATACTCCACTCATAGAGCTTTTCATAGTAGAATACCACCCCCTAATAAAAGAAAAAGAAAAAAAGTAGCTGATATTAAAGGAAGCCAATTCATTAAATTTCATACAGGCTTGTAATATATAGTAGACCAAAACATAATGGTTTTAGGTCAAATGTGAAACTATTATAATTAATTGTGAAGATTAAAATCAAATAATTTTGTACAGTCATTATGTTTTACTTTCATTTGTAATGATTCTTGAGCTTTGATTTCTAAAATGTTACTTATCAAGCTTTTCAACATGCATTTATGGTAAATGCAGGCTCTGTGATATCAAAAACTCTTATGTCTTTGCCCTTTACACAGAATTTCACGACCTGAATGTTAACATTATTTGTGGTTATACAAAAAATATTAAAATTAGTTTGTCTATTAATGTTGTTTAAAAATTTTGATTTCAAAAATTTGGGCTGCAGATGAGGTTCAGCAGTAGAACTCTTGCATGCACACGGCCCTGAGTTCAAGCCCCAGCACCACACACATGAAAAAACAGTAACAATAATAACAAAAATTAGGATTCTATGCCTAAAATAATATTAGAAGATTTAAATTTCATTAGGAAGGGTAAAATGACATTGGATATTCTTGCAAAATGTATTTACTAACTTCTGTTTTGGTATTTTATATTACCATTAATTATATAAGCAAAACAGTGGAAAGGTATTTTGATTTAAAGTTGCATACAATTATAGTAATGTTATAACAGAAAATACCTGGAAAAAAGTACAGAAAAAAACGGAGAGTAGAAGTTACAAAGTGCAAATACATAAACTGATTTTAAACTTTGAGAAAATTCTAGGGAAAGTCTCTAAGAAAAGGCTTTTCGTTGTAGCAGATTCTTATTAAACTGTATGAAATCAATATATTCTATAAAACATTATGGCAGCACAACATACTTTTTACTTAAAATATTGTGGTCAGTAAAATGAGTGTATGCACTCACGTGCAAAATCTCTCTAGGGTTATTTTCTAGTTACTTTCTTCGATGTTGTGGGCATAGTATTTAAAAATAAATGAGCAAATTAAATTGTCTTTGTGGAGCTTCTAAGAAGAAGAAGAGTTATAGATAATTTAATATGTAAAATGCAAAAACGAAGAAAGATAAAGTAGAATGTAGTACTGAGCTCTGTAGTAATAGAAGTTATAAACTAACTAGGATACTTTGGAGTCATTTAATGTAAAGGTAATATTTAAGCAGACAGGAAAGGAGAGAAAATTTCAACAAATATCTAGGAGAAAACCAATGCAAAAGGTTTTATGCATGTTCAGATGCATGTTTTACCTTGATTTTAGTGACAGTTACAGCCAAGTCTCAGAACATTTACATGCTCAATATAACTCAATGGCCATAACTGAAAAAGCAAAAATATATTTAAAAAGTGTTTGCTAATTAATTGATATAAATCTCCAGTGAGTTGACATACCAAAGATTCTGATTGCAAACTATGCTCTTCAACATTTTGGGTCAATAATTACAAATCAAGATGGTCATATTTTTATATTTTTAGACAATAAAAATGGTGCTATTACTGAATGCTGTTTGGATAAAATAAACCTCTGAAAAAAACTATACTTTCACTTGACATGGTATGAATAGAAGATCTTATACTTATTGAGAAAAATTTTCTTTTACTCCTCTACAATTATTGAGACCTACCTCAACATAAATTTTAGCTAAGTTAATTAAAAATTTTAGTTAACTGTAAAATCAATATTCTACAGTATTATAGTTACATTCAATTAGGCCATATCACAATGAAAAAATAAAGCAATGCAATTTATTTTATATAATTACTTATTATAACAGATACAATATGTTCAAGATATTGTTACAACACAAATGATGTTTTAATGGATAGTAAAATATTAAAATTTATATAACAAAAAATAATTACCTAAGATCTACTACTTTTTGTATAATCTCTTATGTCCAGTTAAAACAGGTGGCCAGGGATATAGCTCTGTGGCACAAGCACCTGCCTGGCAAGCACAAGGTCCTGAGTTCGATTCCTGGGACCAAAAAAAAATTCATTTAGAACAGGTAATATTCATGACTTAGAATTATAGAAAAGTATTCCTTTCCTCAATGACTGCTTTATGCTGTTCAGAGAGATATTTATGCAAATCGTCTCTGGACAGTGATTTTGATCAGTGGATTGTTTATTGTTGAGCAATCTCAGTAGAAAACAAGTGGTGATTTGCTTTTACAAATGAGGCACTGAGTTTGGGAAAGGCACGAATGCAAGAAAATGATAATTACTCAACAAGGATATTAAAGTGAACAGCCAAGAAAGAAGGAAAACCATAAATCTCAGTGAAAACAAAAGAAAACCTTGATTTTTAATGCAAAGATATTTAACTGGATATTTAATGAAATAAGAAGTGAGTGCAAACTTTGGAATGGCTTTTGGTCAAGTAAGTACTCTAGTGAGTTAGATCAAAGCAAAACAAAACTCCTTTGCAGAACTGGAAGAAATAATGTGTCACACTGTGAGACAGCCGCCTGCCTGAGGGTCTACTCAGTCTCTGGGGGCTGATTTGCTTCCAGGCAGAAAACAAAAGCCAAAGCCCTATGACCAGAAGGAAATGCACTTTACTAATAGCCCAGGGAACTCAGAGGCCCATGCTGTCTTAGTCTCATCTTTGGGTGAAAACTCAGCCCAACCAATCTCTGACTGAAGCCTAGGGAGACCCTGAGCAGAGGACTCAGTTCAACTATTCCTGTACTTCGATCACAGGAACTGAGAATAAAAACTGTGTGTTTCAAATTTCTGTGTTTGGGATACTTGTTACTCAACAGTAGAAAATCAAGTTCAAATAGTTTTGATAACAGGGCAAAGTGGTAGTCGTGGTTACAGAACCAGTGTCACAGCAAATGGAAATCTATTCTCTTACCCAGAAAAATAAATATTTAATAATAGTAACAGCGGTAATAATGTTAACTTTTCTCGGGAGGCTTTGGTGCTCATCTTGGTTCCCCTTTTTATCCCTTTCTCTCCTCTCCCTTTGCTCTTTGACCCCCTTCCACTTTGACAAAGATCTCTCTCCCTCCTTCTTATCACCTATTCTTTATATTACTCATTGCATTGGTTTTCTCATATAAGAGAAATATGTGGCAGTTAAGGTTCTATGTCTGATTTATTTCACTTAACACTATGGTTATTACTATTATTTAAAATATTTAATAACTCAATCAAGCCGAGTCAGTCAAAATGATCTTTAAGACACTTCTGCTAGGACAAATAAAATAATTTTTGTTAATTCTTTTAATGTTAGATATCATGTCACTTGGAGAAATGGAACACATGCAGCATATTATTGTGTTTTGTTTTACTTTTTGAGACAAGTTCTTGTTTTTCAGCTCAAGCTGGGTTTGAGCTCACTTTGTAGCCCAGGATGGCCTCAAACTCACAACGGTCCTCCTGCCTCAGCCTCCCGAGTTCTGGGATTACAAGTGTGGGTCACCATGCCTGGCTCAGAACATCACTTCTACTATAAAGTTTTATCTAATGAGCCTGTAATGGTTGTATCCAAGAACACCATATCAGTTAACTAATCAAAAACTCACGATAAATACAAGGGTGAAGATTTGAGTCTACTTTGACCCTATGTGAGACAAGTCATTTTCAAAATCCACCGTTTCCACTTTTCTTTCTTCACTCCAGTTTCTTCTGCAATGCACTCCTTAGCATATTTTCTTTGACCTCTGACACTCAGTTCCTCGCTGTTTTATAATGATCTAAATTGAGTTTTTGTCACCACAGTATCTTTATTTAAAAATCCAAAATAAATTCCTAGAATAATTTTACCATGGTCATGCAAAATAATTCATATTTTAAAATTTAATAAAAGTGTCTTTGTAGCTTAATTTGTAACATTTTAGTAACTTTCCAAGTTTATTGGAAATGAAGGTCTATTCTCTGTTCATGTATTTTAAATTCTGAGCTACAAATAATTTTTAAAATTTAAATTGACATATCATTTCAAGTGATATTCTTGAAGGAATTAAATTTGGAATATGGAGAAACATGTGGTTATAAAGATATTTTTAATCAAGCAAAATGGTACCATCTTGACTTTTCAGAACAGGTTATCTTCCACACACTGTGTTATGGAATAACATAGAAAACATCTCTTCTCATATTGGCCTATTCACTAGACGTTTGACTCTAAGTATTCTAATACTGACTATAATCCCAGGACACTAGCATTTTATTCTTAGTATGAGATTTCTAATTAAGACTTTGACATACAGATGATGGTGTATATATATTTTTGCATATCCTCATTAATATTTTCATTCTTGTATAAATTTCTGCTTCTTTTTTTAGACAGTAAATTTTCTGGGACAGAATATCATCAGATATATGTTTTTATGCGAGAAATTAGCATTGAGTTTTACTCAGCACAAATATAAAAAATGAGGAAGCAGTATATACTTCTTAGCATTGCATTGCCTAGTAAATAAAAGTGCTACAAACTGATGGCAGTATAGTGGACTTGTGAATTTAATAACAGTATATTAATCTGTTGATAAATGAGGAAAATATAAGGTGATGGCTTTGCAATATACACACATTTGTATATGTATATACTGACAAATTTCACTGAAACTGTATGATTTTACTTGATTGATATTCATTTAGCCATACTATGATGTATGTTTCATAAAGACAGAAAGTTTGTTGATAGTATTTACCTATTTACCTTCAGCATCTAATGTTAGTATTCATTAGGTCCTTGGTAAATATCAAATTGATTAAAGAGTTAATTACTGCATTAATTATCACAAATATACATGAGATTTTAACTTGCTAACGAAGTATTCTTTGTACATGAATTTCTGGGTATGTATGAATGCTGCAAAATCCAGTGCTGAATTTCAAGATCTGACACTTTTATCTGCCACAACTGAATTGTGAGGTTGTAATAGCTGTGTTCCATTTAGTCTTCACACATAATATTTCTAATCCCAGTGTCATCGTCTTTCACTGAAAATGAGCTGTGCGCTTGCCCTTGTCCTTATATTAGAGGCGCTGCACTTTCCTTATCAATCTAATCCTGCCAACTTCTGATAACTTTGAAATACCTTTTGCCCTCTTCTATATAACTAGTTGTTTTAGACTTTGAAGTCATCTTTTAATAGCCCTTTTTATGATAATCTCACGAGATATGATAGAATTCGGCATAGAGAGGATGAGTCACTCTGAGAAAGATTTTAAAGCTCATTTAAACCCAGACCCCTTTTCCAGTCCCCCACCAATGCTTGTTAAAGCTTCCCTCACATGTTCTTTCTTGATATCTAACAATGCATTTAGTATCCTGTTTTTTTAATTCTACAGGTTTTGTGTTGTAGTTGATTTGTTCCACTTACAGTCTTGTTTCCTCAGAGGCATAGTAAGCTCTTTCGGATTTCAAACTAAGGCTCTTCCTGGCCTTCCTGTCAATACCTGCGGAATTTCCTATGTACTACATTGCTTCCCATTCTTCCTGTTCCAAAACCTTACTGTTTTCTTTTTTAAACAGCTTTAAGATATAGGGAAACCTGCAATAGGCATCAACACACTTCTATTTTAAGGTTTTCCAGTACAACAGCTTTGTGCACCAAGGGTAGTCCTATCTGTTAGTCCCCAGAATTTCCTCCTAAAAGGAAGGAAGAACCATTTGGTTAGTCAATCATTTGCTCCTAGATTTACCCACCTTCCCAGACGGCCATGGCAAATGGGTCTCTGTAAATGTTTTTGGCAAATATCCCACATAGCTGTCACCACCTGGGAAAATTCCTAGTTAACCAAGGTGAAGAAAGCCATTCAAGCTCCCACTTTGGGGAGCTATCAATTAGGTCAAAACACACGGCCAAAATTATTTCAAAATGAGGACTTTTCTACTGTCTCTAATCCTCATTCCAGCACCAGGATGAGAGATGAGAGCTAGGTAGTCACTAAAGATAACTATAGTACCATGGAAGACTTAGGATGGGAAACAGGGTGAGTTAAAATGACACAGAGCTCTCTGCCACCACTCACATTGAAGATTTTCCCTACGTAAGTAGTGCCCCCTGTACTGCAAACACTGAGCGCTCACAATTCCAACACCTTGATTTTACCAGTTTTTGTGAAATTCTTACATCGCTTTTATGGGAAAATAAAGTGTTGGATTGCTTTACTGTGACATTTCTGCAATTAACATTGGAAAAAGTTCATACAGTGCTGTGATTAAACTGGGAGAACCCACAAGAGTTACTGAGGAAGAGAAGGGAACAGTCCAGGTGGGAAGACTAAATAATGAAATCTCAAAAGGGGGAACACGGTGGTGGTGGGAAACATCCTCAGTGCAGCAGGGCTGGATTTTATGGTGGAATTCATTTTGGGCAACAAGGGCATAATAATTCAAAGCAAATTTGCTTAATCATTTCTGTAAACTATGCAAAATGAATGGCTTGAAAATAAATTTTGAGAAGACGTGTGGCAAAGAAAGTAATAAAATCATCGAAACCACAAGAGAGACGAGGAATGGGGCTGAGGAAATAGCTATTGAGAAGGACAGCGCGCAGCTGCTGCGGTGGCACGGTCCCTGGCGGGAAAATTTGTGAGTCTTGCTCCCCTATACGTTCAGTGTGCAGGGCAGGAAAGGTGCAGTCTAAAGGGGAAGGGTGGGAAAATGTTTAGGAACATGCGGAAATTTGGCTTCAGAAATCAAGGGGACAGGGAGATCACTGAGATGAACGTTACTGGACATGAAGTTTATTTAGAGAACAGAAAAAAAAAAACCGATGAGTTCATGTTTGGACCTTAAGGAATCTAGTTGACCATGAGGCGTACATAAACGATGTTTAGCAGATCCTTGGAGACACGGCTTAGCTCTCAACTGGAAATTAAGAACTACCAACACAGGTTTGGGATGGCCAGGTGTACAAATAAATGATAAAATACCTCTAGGTGTGTATAAAATCTATACACATTGAAAAAGGAGCACAGAAGGATGATTAAAGATATCATAGAAAACATTAACAATTAAAGAGACAAATTATTAGTATAATTACCTACATAAATTACACCATATAACTAGTCAATGAAAGTTATTTATGCCAATTCATGAAGAGTACACTGTACTTTTTTTGGTGTGATCTTAAATTTAGAACTGGTGAACTTTTCATGTGGTCAATAGGGAAAGGTTTTGTCAAAGTTCCAAGCCGAGGAAGAGCTGTCTTATGTTACAGGATCCAGTTATAATTTGTAGTATAGGGTAACAGCTTTTAAAAACCTATTGTTTTTACCTAGATCATCAATATAAATTTGATTTTTAATGCTGTCAGGTGTAAGAAAATTGAACTCTCCAAAGCCAACAAGTTGAGAGCTATATAATACTATATTTATTCCCGACTGCACTATATTCTAACCTTAGAGATTAAAAATAGACCCAAAGACATAACAGCTTATGTTTTGAGAAATAATTATTTTTTCCTAATTAAATGTTAAAGTACTTGGGTATAAACACTCATTTCACTTTTTTGACATTACTGTTAAATAAATAGATATGACATATATAAGAAAATATTATACAAGAAAACTAACACATTATTGATATTATTACCATCATCATCTTTTTTTGAGACCAGGTCTCACTGTGCAGTCCAAGATCTCCTAGAACTCACACAGTAGCTCTGGCTGGACTCAAACCTGCAGTGATCCTCCTTTCTCAGCCTTCTGAGTGCTGGAATTACAGGTGTGCCTGACCATACCTGGTATATTTATATTATTTTTAAACAAAGATTATGATAGTTACCTACTCTCACTGTTCAAAATAAGTATCATTTGGATTTATAATTAAAAGAAGCTAATGACATTTTCCCCAAAAGTAATTGTTTTAATAGAAACAATTCCACTCCCATTCAAAAACAACTTCCTCATGAAAGTCTCAATTCGAAATATGTATATACATAGAAACTCTTCTCTGTAAAGGCACAGATAGCGAGCATTTCCAGCTGTCAGTTCACACTCTCTTTCATAACCAGTAATTTGTGACCTTCACAGTTCAAATACTGCAACCAGCAATACAAAAAGGGATTAGCATGGCCATGTTTTACAAAAGTTCTTCTGTGTGGATGCTAACAGTGTATTTCCAATAATTTTCATTTACCATGAAATATACTTTTGATAGTTTTTCAGTATTTTAAAAGCAATCACTTAACTCACCAACATGCTAAACAGAGTGAAAGCCTTATTACTTCTTTAGGGCAAAGTTTCCTGATCTCTGGCCTGGACCCTAGGTGCTACGGAACAATTTTATCAAAACTGTGTGTGTTAGCAACCAAGCCAAGGTTGAGGTCGAGTCTTCTGGACCCAAAACCCAATTGCTGGAGCACTGAGCTTTACCCCTCAGCTTTTTCTCCTCTTACTTGGCACAGATTGATGGACTTTTATTTGTTTGCTCTGATTATGGTGGCTTTTAGAGGAGAACAGTTTGTGGCATAGCCTGATGCATGAGTGTGTGGATGAAAATATTCACACCATTTCTACTGAAGAAGGACACGAAAAATAAAACTAAGCAAGACTCAAGTTTTTCCTAACATTTTCATAACAGTGCATTGTAAGAGCTTGAGTTGATTCATTGCTGTAGACTTAACTCACACTGTTTATGGATAACAAGTTTTGACCTCCACACCAGTTTTAATGCTTCACAAAGAAAAATAACACACACGTATATAAAACATTTATTAACAAAAATAATATATTTTATTAATAAAATGAAAATAATTTATGATAATGTTACAAAAATTTGAAAATGTATTTTTCCTGCATCATATATTCTCTTGCACTAGTTTTCAAACATATGTAAGTCTTCAACAGAATAGTTTTTTTAATTTTTGAGAAGAGAATGAGATTATACTGTAACTTTTTATTTGTCTTTTTGAGATGGTGTCTCACTTTGCAGTTCAGGTTGGCCTTGAGCTCACTTTGTAGCCCAACCTGGCCTCGAACTCACAACAATCCTCCTGCCTCAGCCTCCCGAGTGCTGGGATTACAGGCGTGCGCCACCACGCCCCGCTATACTGTTACTTTTAAGAGAATAGGCTCTGCAGTTAACCAAATTAGCTACAGAATTCAGGTAGACCCCCTTCCTATGTGACCTTGACTGTTTAAAAGTCTGTAAATTATTTTCTTTTTCTTTGCTCAGCATTAACTTTTGCTAATCCATAAGGTGTGGTTAATTAGAATAGTTAACATCAATAAATTATTTAGAACTGTTTGAGTACATTTAAGCTACATTTGAAGAATGTAGTAAGCTTTTAGCACATGTTTTAGTTAGTAATGTAAAACAACACTAGCATGCTTATTTTTATTGCATATTTCATCTGACCACTGAATATGTTATGGGAAAAGTAATTGATAGTACAAAGATTCAAAATGAATTGGTTAATGCATTACAAATGTATTTTTTTGTCACACAAATAATTTGCATTGCAAATAAGATTGTAAAAGATAATTCTGCTAGTAGAAGTGACCTAACTTTACAGTTAGAATTGTATTCTAAATTATATATGTAAAAAATAAATGTCTCTTTTCCTGTTAGAAAGGGGTACTTCTATCCGTCCACAGAAAGGTACTTATTCATATCCAGTTACCATGACCCAGACAGCTCTCAAAGGTCCTGGGGGAAGGATGATGAGAGGGTGGAGAAATGAAGCGACAGAAAGCCGAGGTAACATGGAGCCCTCTCTCCAGATGGGAGGAAAGGAGCTGCTCAACCACCACAGCACATTTATTTATGCATGGAAGGTTGGTGCCACATGACACCATTTTTACCTAGTAACCCATTGCTTGGTTATCTGGCGGGCGGTTAATGTTATCTGGACTGAAGCAGTTTGTTCTCATGGCTTTCCTGATCCCTCATGTGTGATCAATTTCCAGCTGTTCCCTACATTTTTTTTTTTTTTTTTTTTGTATATTATGTTTGTTTGTTTTTGTTTGTTTTTTTTGTTTTTGCGGCACTGGGGATCGAACTCAGGACCCTGCGCTTGCTAGGCAGGCGCTTATTCCATTGAGCTATATCCCCAGCCCTTGTTCCCTACATTGAGCTTCTTTTGCCTGTGTATATTTTACGTTAGAAAGCATGTCTGTCTTCTTTTGATGTGAATATTTCTTTATGGGGGGAAATGAGTTTATTCATATAAACATAAACTTATATTGTGGTCACCTTACATCGAATATATAGTGATTTCAAAAGTAGAAATAATAAACTAAAGTGTTAAAATGAAATTAAAGTGAAAATCAGGATTTCCTCAGAAATAATGGCCCTGTATCTAATCTATGAATTAAATCTGCAGTTTTTAGAAGCTTTTGGAAAAGATATTGAGATAAATCATTGACTAAATTGAGAAGCTTCTTATATATTTTGGTGCATTGTGATGCTGTTATACCGCAGGTTCTTGCTGCCGTTCTTGTTGCCAGCATGGCTACTTTTTTTTGGAAAAGATAATAAAACAAAATTTCATAACAAAATAATAGGAGAATAACAATTGTTAACACATTACATATTATTATCTTTAAAGTGGTTGCTCAGGGTACAAGATATGGGCATAAAAATTTCTCCAGTCGGTATTAGCACAAATCTTTCCTTTTAATGTTCTAAGAGACACTAAAAGTATAACTGACTTGCATTTCTTCCCTTTCCCTTCTGGCCTTTCCCCTTTCACACAGCCTAGTTCCTTTTTCCTTTTGAACAATTTCTACTTGGAAGCAGTTTTTTAGTGTGGTAAATAAAAAGTGGTAGAGTCTATGGATTTTGGTGAGTGATATAAATACCATCTTGAAAATAAAATATTCTCCAGTATTGTGCGTGCTACTCTACATTACAAAATCTTACACTAATTTTATATTAAGGGTATTATTGAATTGTATCTACCCCTACTTTCTCTCATCATACAGATTTGGAAAAAACTTAAATTTTTAGTGATGAATATATCAACTCTCTTCTCAACCTAAAAACTAGTTAATTGATCATCGGTTACCTATACTTAGGTCATCAATAAAGACATAGCATCTGTCACTTGCCTTCTTTCTTCAGTTAAATAGCCATTATCATTACACTGCAGCTTTTTATATTTTGTATGTATATGCAATATTATTATTTAGTATTATGTAGTGGAATCTTGGTTCAGAAACTTAATTTGTTGCCCTATTCTGGAAAAGATGGCCATGTTGGTGTTTGTCACCCTGTGCAGGATTCACAAACACTAAATGAAATTTTGCCAAATATTTCTGTTTTCAAGGCAAATTGTTCACAAACAAAAAATGCTTATGAACAGAGATACCACTGTGGTTAATTTTGAAATTTAAAATTACAATAATGTACATTTTCTTATTTTTGGTCATTTTATTTTTTCTATTGTGAATTATATCTATATTATATCTATATTAAGCAAATATATCCATGAAAATATTATTTATTCTCTTTGGTTTTAAAATGTGTTGGTTGATTTTATTCATTTGGTCAGTTTTATTAAGTGTTACCATAGCTTAATAAAAGAACATCCTATATATATATATATATATATATATATATACACATACATACACACACATACATATATTCCTAGTGATGATTATTTATCCAGGATCTCTATGTATGAAAAACATAATTAATGGGTAGACCTTTCCCTATTATGCATTTGTAAGTGTAGTAAGATTCATCCATGTTTAATTTAATTTTAGAGATGGTTAAATGTTTTATAAATAAATGGGAAAAATCTCGATTAGTTTAATAAGTGTTTTTTCTCAAATCGAACTTTTTTCTCTAAAGAATTAGGCATAAATACCTATTATCATAGATGATGAAAATTTCTCTTGGTGGATTTAGTCAATATTTTCAGAGGGAAAAGAATATGTACCCAAATGTAAAACTGTCCTTTTACTAAAGCAGAGACAAATCTAATAATATTCACAGCATAGAATTTAATTATTATTACATAAAATATTAAGACAATGACTATCTGAATTTATATCTGATTATATGACATAAATTAGTAAGATTTGGAATGCTGACCCAAACACATGGTCTATTTAATAAAGTAGACATTTACCAATGTAGTCCAACAACAGATTTTATATGAAATAATTTTTCTCAAAATTTGGGTTGTGTAGGTAAAACTTGGCAAGTTGTTTTTAAAAAGTGACTACTCATGCCCTTGTTCTCAGGTATTTATTTTCCTGTGGGTTTGCATTAGGGCAGGAGCTGGACTTTTCATGAGATCTTGAGAAACTTAAGTGCAGATTGCTCACTGGTCTTCCATTGAGATTCAGAGTATCTTTTCCCTTCTCTGGTTCTTCCCAGTTCATTGGCATCTTTGATGAACAGCAAATATGTAGCTCATTACTTCAATCTGTGTTCCTGGTAGCAAACAACGTGATCTTTTGATGGCTAGAAAAAGGTTGATATTGTTTTTACACTTTGATACTTAAATTGATTCTGTGAGCAAATTATCAAAGAGAAGAATTTTAAGAATTACTCAAAATAGTTTGCCAAATTTTGTTTGTCAAATTTTGTTTAAAAAATTTTCATGTCCGGTCTATTTTAAAATTTCTTACTTAGAAAGAAAAAATTTAAAAAAATAAAAAAAATAAAATTTCTTACTTGTATTTATTCTCTCATGTGTTGTTTCTGTATACATTATTCACAATTATTAAAGTTATTTATTGAAAACTAATTACTGTGTACATACACCAATACAATTGTTGAGATAATGAGTGTATAATAGTAAATGAAGTTCTCTTCTTAAATATGCACTTGTAGAGTACATGTGAGAAACTAAGACAGGCTCTAAACATATAAATTAAAAATATAAACATTTTAGGGAAGAAAAGAAAGTTGGTTGGGACCCAAGTGGCGTGAGGGAAAACCATTTTAGTGACAGTAAGTCGTTTAAAATTTTGGTCTCATTGTGTGTGAGATAAGAAAACACTTGACCCTGCAACAGACAGATAAAATGGCTGATGTCTTGGCTTCCTTCATGGAGAATCAAAGGTTGAGGACAAAGAAGGAAGCTGGCAAAGTGGTTTTAAAGCCGTTGCAATGACTGAGGGAGAAGGAACAATATTCTAGGCTGGTAGAGTGGTGGCAGTGATTGGACATGGTTGGATTCTGGATTAATTTTCAGGGTAGAGTTGACAGTCTTTTCTGATGGATTAGATAGTAAGAAGATGAAAGAAGAAGAAAATGAAATATTTAGATGAAAGACAAAAATGATTGAAAAGCAGATAAATTGAAAGAATACATTTCTATTTACTGAGAATATAGCAGTAGAAGTGTGTTAATAATGGATGGAAACTATTTTGAGTATGTTGAGATACCTCCAGCTATAATCTTAGATATCTGTATAAATATGGCTGTGGCAATTCCACACCATGTATGAGCATATAGTTCATAGTACCCAACCTGAGTTTATTGCGTTATATTGCCTTGAATATACAAATACATATTAGCTATAAGTGGTAATTTATAAAACTAATAAATACTTGTTCTTAAGACTGGATGCTCAGGTAATTATTTTTTAAAACACTATATCCAAATAAATATGTATTAGTTTCTACCTTTTGCTTTTGACACTAATCTCTATACCAGTAAAAGTACAAAATGTTCACTCTTCATTCTTCCTTTATTCGTTTTTCCTACAGCAAATCCACACATGCACACACTTATTATTCATCATCTATTAATATATTTTACATGGCATTTTCACAACTAATATCCTGTTTTAAATATTCTACTCTACTAAGTTATAATTAGCTAGGTATATATTATAACATAAAATGGATCTTTAAACTATGCTTACATTTATAGGTAACTATGATTGGCAAGAAAAGAAGCAAAGGGTATCCGCCTAAATTGATAGTATGGATTTATGTTTTTCATTCCCACGTATTGGCCTAGTGTTCAGAGAACAGTTGTAATACTTTTGTTTATCTGTGAAGGAGCACAGACTTTTGTATGCTTGGGTTACAGAAATGCTTTGCTTGCAAGCAGAGCAAAATCGTTTTAAACTCAGCAGCGACAGCTAATATATTCTGAAGGGTACTGCACACTAGGCATTTGGGTACGAGCTCCACGTGACTTATCAAATCCTCACAAAGTCCTATGAGCCTTATTCTATTGTCATTCATTTTCCAAATGATAAGGGGATGGAGGCGTCGAGAGGATATGGGAGCATCATAACACACTATTAAAAGGTATAGCCTATTGTCTTAATTTATTTTCTATTGCTATGACAGAATGCTTCAGACTATGCAATGATGAGGGAAAGATGTTTATTCTGGCTTATGGTTGTGGAAACTGAAAAGTCCAAGCTGGGGCAGTAACATGTGTGAAGGGTTCACACTGCATCAGCTCATGGGGCAAAGTGGGAAGGGCAGTGGTCACGTGGGAAGGAGACAGGCCAAATGTGGCGCCCTTGCTGCTTCAGTTACTTTCCTCACTGCTAAGACAAAATACCTGACACCCAGGGTTAAAGGAGGAAAGGTTCATTTGGCTTAATGTTTATGGAAGGTCCGGTCCCTAGTAGTATAGCTCCAAGGCAGGGTGACACGGTGGAGGGGCATCGCAGAGAAGAAATAGTCCACAGCAAGTAGGCAGGGGAGGGTACATTAATCCTTTCTGGTCCCTTATAGTTTATGTAATCTACCTGCCCCGGGATGGGTGTAGTCCTGGCCAGAACTATGCCAAACCAATCAGTGGACTGATTTAGCAATCACACACCCCTGATCACAGCACCACACACTCTAGATCCAGCCACCTCTCAGCCTGCCCTGGCATTGACTGCATGAGGCTTTGGCAGCAGACCTACACACAGGCATAGCACTTGCTGTGCACCAATTTAGTCTTCTGGTAACAAACCCAATTCCATGCAAATGCTGCAAGAAGGATAATTAGTCCATGTTCAGTACCTGCTCATCTGTTAAAGTCTTATCCCTGGCTATCCTGTTTTCCTTGAGGACCACATTTCTGTGTGAGTGTCGGCGAAGCAAGCTATATTTAAACCATAGTGCAAGCATTGTACAACTTCCGCATGCCAAACAAGTCTCTTTGGGACCAACCGATGAATAACAGAATTCTAAACCACTTTAGGCTTAAAGTAGCATTCTTCTTTCTTGATTTTCACTCAAGAACTAAAGAATCTACCAGGTTTCTCATCTCAGGTCTTTACATGTTCAGTCTCTCTCAAACTCTAGGTAGATTAGATAGATTAGCTTTCGAAATTCCAAGGAGAGATATCCTGACCCAGTAACCAAGAGACTTTCCTCATGCCCTATGTATACTGGTATTATTATTTTTATCATCACTTTGCATTCATTTCCTTCATTTGTAATTTACAATATATTTTTTGATTTTATGTTACTAGAACATGTTTCTATTTTAATGTTTAATCGTTTTGTATCACACCCTCCTAATAATCATGGACAATTAATAATTATCTAATTAATTAATCAATAGTGCCATTATTCTCTTATTATCATTCTTATACACCCAACAAATATGATTTTTACTTTTTCACTTCAGAACCTGGTGATAAAGAAGAACTTATTTCATTGACAGATGTGTACCAGAATGCAAGAGAAAAAACAGGCTTTCTGTAAATTAAGCTAGTTCAGTACCCCCTACTTCAAACAGATTTGTAGTTCTTACTGAAATTAGCTGAAATTGCCAGTTAAAAATCTTCCCAAAAGCCTCATCATCACCTCCCATTCATAATAATTAAGAGCAGAGCTGCCGTATGGACCCTAACAGATTCCTCCAATCAAAGAACCTGCTTCTTTCACTCATTTGCTGAGTCTGAAGCTCCACTTCTGCATCTTCTATATTCCTTTGCTTTTCAACACATACAGTCCTAAAAAATTTATCCTCTTACTTGTCTCTAAACCTCTTGGGTAATAAGGATGTAGAAAACAAACAAATCAAATTTCATCTCTGAGCACGAGCACATTTGAACACCTCTGAGGCCCAAATTTCTCTTCTGTGTAAAAGTCATGATATTATCTTACTCAAGCAGGCGTCATAGTGCGCAACGATGCAAAGTAGAGTTTGCCATTTGGAAGTCTCTGGTTAGAATTCATTGCCTTCCACTACACTGTTTCCATGTGCAGTATTCCAGTGTATAATCTCGAGTGCAAATATCATCCACTCCGTATGTTGTGGTATATGCCTCATGAACATAGAAGGAAATGGGAACTCCCAGGCTGACAGCCAGAAGGAAATGAGTGATGGCTACAAAAAAGTGATTAGAAAGGACAGCTGGAAATAGTACTAAGAATATGTTAAAATAGTTATATGCAGGATAGCGACTAATTTTCATAGAAAGATAGCAAAGGAGGGAGTAGCCAATATTTCTGAGGGAGTGATTTATTACAGGTCATCAAGCTGAACTCAATATTGGAAGGTTTATGTGTTTTATTCATAGGCAAGATAGAACCGTATTTTGCAAAGTGAAAGTATACTATACAATGTGAAACATCAAATAGTATAACCATCTTAGAATGAGCTGAAGTCAAAATCAAACCTGAGTAGAGTGTGGAAAGTTAGAAATAGGGAGAGGAAATAATATTTAGACATTAATAGGAAACAAGTATGAATACAGAATATGGTTTGAATTTTACAGAGATGGAAAACAACAGGAGAGATTGAAATGGGAATCATCAAATCGGCTGAGAAACCTTTTAAGCAACCAACTAATTCCCAAGCAATGATCCCAAAAAGTTTCCAGTAGGGATTTTGTCATTTCAGAGATTATCCTGGCCAAAAGTGCATAAACTCAAATGACTTCACTTCTTGTTTGTATCATTTCTTCAGCGTCCCCAAGTGTGGTGGGAGGAATCCAGAAGTGGCCCAAGGGAATGCTGCACAATTACCTCTGTTACAGCTGAGGAGTCTGCGAACTTCAGAAGAAACTCCACATCTTAGGAAACAACCCCAGAAACCTTGTCCACCTTCCCATTCAGGGGACAGGGGAGATGCATTATCTTTATTATCCCAAAATATAACCCAATTTTCTCCACAGAGAGGACAAGATCTTAACAATGCAAAATGTATTTGGAAAAGAGGCACTCTAAATTATCTGAGGAAGTATAATGCTGTAAATGCCAAAAAATGAAGAAATATATACTGTAGATTGAAACTTGAATGTCCAACTGGGTATGTTGAGAAGCTGTGGAATAGGGATTTTCATTTAAGTTTTATTTTATTTTATTTTATTTTAATTTTTTTATTTTAGAAACATAAAAGTACAAAAACATATTGACAAACAGACACCCATTATCATAGAAAATAGTACAATCACAACTAATCTATAGACAAGGTGATATGGTCTCAACAGTAGTTGTTGCTTTATCCATTGATATCTTCGAATTGTAGATGTATGGACCCATATACAGACATGCAAATTTAGTCAG